>VZRF01001701.1:1519481-1570200 GCA_013396875.1 Vireo altiloquus
GTGGGTTAATATACCTTTTGCGCCAGGCAGAAAACGCCCATGTACCTCCCTTTTGCAGACACTGTCCCTTGCAACACTGGGAGTTTGTTGCATCAGCTCTGGTGCTCTGGGGGTTCCTTTTTGGGGGGCCTCCGTGTCGGGTATGTCTCCCCTTCTACTGCAGATACACCCAACACACCCAAGGCCTTTTCTCCCCCCTCCCCTTCATGTGAGCAGCTGATAGCTCCGAGGCTGCTGTGTCCCACCTTGGGAGGTGTTGTGTGTCCTTTGAAAGTCCCCTGGCTCTGTGTTGTTATCTTATCTCCATCAGTGGGCAGTTGGGTGCCTCTGTCCCCTCTGAGGGGAGGGGAGCTCCTCTTTGCAGTTTTTTGTAACACAGTTCCAAAAGGCAGAAAAAATGTTTAACTCATAAAACTATAGTATTTCAGTCTCTGACAGGTTGGTATGAGAATGGGGTTACAAAAGGTCACTTTTGCAGATACCAGTGTAAACACTGGTGCTAATGTTCGCATTATTTCTCATTGATAAGATACTGATGCCCTGCACCTGCAGACTCTGTGTTGGCAGAAAAACTGGTGTGCCTTCTGGAATGGCTAGCAGTCCTATTCCGTGGCCAGTCACAATTTTTGGAAAAAGGAAGTGAATTTTCCCTGAATTGGTAATGCAGTGATAGTTTTTCACGCTATCACCACTGGATCAGTTAAAGCACGTAGTTTTAGTGTGGAAGGCAGAAGGGTAAAATACTCAGCATCTGGTTCCTCTCAAGATTTTCTCTCTCGAACACTTTTTTCATGAAGTTCATCCTTGTCTGAGAAAATGAGTAACATCCATGACTGGGCCTGTAATACTTTTATGTTCTTATCATGTGAACATGCAATCCAGCAGATGCCTTATTGGTGGAAGTAGGCAAAAAGATGGAGGAAAGGGGGGGAACATATTAAAATTCGGTTCACTTCAGAAAAATAATGACTATGTTCTATGTTTACTGTTTTAATTGTTGTCAGTGACACATCTTGCTGTTGCCACCTCCATGGAGTTCAGATCCTCAACTCATTAAATTTAACTACGGCTCCCTAAGATTCTTCTCCCTACTCTTCTATTCAGTGAAATGCTTAATTAAAGACAAGTTCTCATTATTGTTTCATTCTTTGAAGTTGTTGTTCTACTGGAATATATCTCTACTAATAAATACAAAATTAACTTTTACGCCAGTATGTTCCATTAAAGAGTAGATACAGAACTGTAACCACTTCTCCCAACAAATGGATTGTGCACATTCTATCCAATACAGAAAGAGAAAAAGATGTTATTTAGAAAAAAACAAAAAAAAAAGTGACAAAGTTGGTTAGCAATTTACATTAAGCCTGAACATTATTTTATTTTTATGTTTGGACATATGACCAGTGTGGCATCCTAACAGAAATGGAGAATGTGACTGTCCATTTGCATGTTCTTAATTCAAATTAAAAGGCCGGAGATGTTGTTTCACTGATATTTTGGGCTAAGTTGCATCACAAGGGATGATAGGTGCAAAAGAGACAGTTATGTTGCAGTTAATAATTGGCACCATTTGCTGTGCCACAGTCTTTTCTTGTCTGATTTCAAGTTCCTATTCCAGAAATGTCTGGCTCAACCTTTGTATTGTAGCTGCCAGACCCTTGAGGATGTCTCAGATACCATGAACCACTTTCAAGTAGTGCTAAGTACTTAAACTCAGTTGACTGAATTGAGTCCTTACCAACAGCTGGGAAAGCACAACTGGCACATAGTAATTTAATACACCAACCCTTACTAACTTTGCAGAAAATTAGAGAAACCTCTTTAATTTATATTAAAAGTCTCATTATTTTCAGTACTTCTGCTTTGTTAAGCAACTGATTTTGTTTTTCTGAATTAAAAGAAAATACTGCAAAGAAAATTTAATTATTTAGCACCCTCAAAATGTACATACAGGTTGATAATTTCTGAAGCTTTTACAAAAGACTTTGGTCTTTTCAAGTATGCTCCTTGGATACTTCATCTATTTTTAAATCACTCTAATGCATTGTCTCCAAAGGAAGAAATGACCTCTTTGTGATCTACACTTAGCCACAGCATGCAGGAGGTCGGATCTGATAATAACCATATAAAAATAGGCATATTGTGTCAGAACTGTGGTACAGTTATTCGACTGTCTTATCTCTGACAGTGACCAACAGTGACTATCTGGAAGGTGGCATTACACAGCAAATACTAATACTTCCCAAAAATACTCCCCTTGCCTCCAGCATTTTACAGAATCATAGATCCATTTAGATGACTCAGTGACTTGCAGAAACAGACAGTTGTCCTTGTAAACAGCAGCCTGGGCAGATTCTCCATTCTGTATGAAAGCTGCTCTCTTTAATTTCTTTTCAATTTGCCACTTGCTAGTTTCCTTTAGGTTCACTTCTCTTAGGTAGTTTGGTTTTGTACTGGAAAAGACAACAAACAGTTGATCTCCCCCCATTTTCTTTAGGACACCTCTGGTTTATAGGTCTCAGTAATACCCTCCTGAACTATCTGTCTGCAGGTTGAAAAGGCCAGCCCTACATAGGAAGCAGAAGCTGTTCCAGACCTGTTCCAGACCTTTCATTACCCTTTTTTCTATTCTAAAGCTACTTCCTCTTTTTTTTCAGATAGAATTAGCAAGGAATGAGAATATCATACCCTACAGAAGATGTGGACACTCTGTGGACCTGTGCAGTGGTATAATTATATTCTTTAACTTATTTTTTCCCTATAATCATGAATATTCCCCTTGCTTTATTGACACTGGCTAACAGTAAGTTAATATGTTGACAGAATTATGTACTGTAACCCCAGGTCTTGTTCCTGAGTGATAACAGTCAAAACCAATAATTTTCTAGGTAAAGTCTGGAATGTTACTGCTTGAGCATCACGTAGAATTTTCCTACACTGAATGTCTTCTGTCATTTCATTACTTCATTATTCAGTGTTGTAATATCTTCCAGAAGAAATCAGCTTCCCTGTCTTCCTTACTATAAATTACTTAGTGTCATTAGCAATTTTTTGCCTCATTATGCACATCCCTTTTCCAGGACAGACACTAGGGAACTTCACCACTGACCTACCTATGCTGTAAATCTGATTGGTTCCTGCTATCCTCCTTTTCCCAACAATTAACAAATTATTCAACCAGAAAAGGAACTCCCATTTTGTACTGCAGCAGCTTTATACTGGGAAGTTTACTTCATGCCTTTCTTTGGCTTTTTATTCCATATCTCTTAGAAATTGAGATAAATATAATAACAAGTCCAAATAAATATTTTATTATTGAATCCACATATTTATTAGTTCTTCAAAGTACGCCAGTAGGCATGTAAGAGTTGATTTTTTTTCCAAAGGATACCTTGGCACACACTCACTACTTATACATGTGTCCACATATACTACTCTTCATTAAAGGTACTACTGGATCTCACACTCTTACTGTACAGTTCCCAGAGTCTCCCTTCAAAGATCTATAGGCTTCACATTAAGCAACTTCCANGAAAACCTCCATTAGCATAATCTCTGTGAGACTTCATTTTCAGTAGCTGTCAATTGTTTCTATCTCATGGACTGTTTTAAATATCCATTAGCATAAAACATTACTTTATTTTGTCATTCACTGCTCAGTGTTTAGCATTTTCTCTTAATCAAGGAAAAAAAAAGTAAAAAGGATTCTACGAACAGGATTTACTACAGAAGTGTAAAAACCTGATACATAAAAGACATTCAAATATGTTTTCACTTCACCCAGTGTACCAGCACAAAGCCTACTTAGCAAATAAACAATAATTTTACAGCTAGACAAGACCTGTTCTACTTAAAGCTATGAAATTAAGACTTAATTGAATCTCACCTACCATTGTACTTGCGTCGGGAAACAGCACCAGAAAATGTGAAAACAGTAACATTTTTCAAATTAAGGTAAATAACATTTTTTTCACAGCTGAAGTACATTTTGCTTTTGAAGATTGGTACTTTTCCAACATAAAAGTTTTCACTCAATGACCTGATACTGACTTTTAATTCAATTTGATGTTCTTGCAGATTCAGAGTTAGTATCAAAAGCATGGCCTTTGAACACTGGAAATTTGAGAAAACTCATGCCTCAAATACGCTAAATATGATTCAAGAAATCAAATCAGCTTCTCTCTTTGGCAACACTTGCTGAGGAGGTTGTGTTTTGTATCATAGTATCTCTCTCATTAGAGAAGTCAAAAAAATGAAGGGATGTCCAATCAATATGTGAAAAGCATGGTATGTACTGGTCAGTTTTTCAGTTATTATTTGTAGCTGAAAAAAACCCCAACATTTAGTCTAAACTATTGCTTTTGTTTTTCCTAATACTTGTAGATCAACAGGCACATCATAAAAAATGACTAATCCCATTCTAAACTGGGTTTGAGAGAGAAGAAATGAATTGTTATCTTATGTGAGTTATCCCCTTCACAAATTCTAAAAGTGAGCTGGACACTGAGCTATTTGATAATAAAACTTAGGTAAAATGACTTCTACCCAGAGAGGCAGAAAGAATTCACGGTCTGTAAAGACTTTCCTTCACTCTCCAATTTCCCAAACCACTGGTTTTAATAATATGTAAAATCAGACTGGTACCAAAAGGTGTTCCTGTAGTGATGTGCTGCTGCAAAAAGGATACTCTGTGCTCTCTTCCAGAGCAGTGAACTGTCATAATGGCTTCATGTCTACGCAAGGTCCATATCAGGTAAGGAGAAATCCCACAGGCCTGAGCTGTCAAAGTGAGCAATATATAAAAAGCAGTTTAATACTCACAAGAAGAGTGTTTGAATAAAAACATCTTCCTTACGTAAATGGTAATTTGGAGAAGAATATCCTCAGTTTTGCCTTATTCATGGCTAAGAAACTAAATTTTCAGGGGAAAGGTTTTGGTTTAGTTTGGTTTTCTAAAAATAAACCTTTTTTTTTAATTTAAAAAAAAGGTAATTGGTTTAATTTTAAAACTGCTGAAACCTCAAACCTTTATATAACAGTTGAAATAAAATTTCTAAAGTTATTTTGTGAATGTAATACAACCATGAATTAATTCAGAAGAACAGTTATTGCACTTTCATATTACATAGATATGTAAAATAGGTAAGTTTTTTCAGACTTCACTCAATACAGATGATGCCTTGTAATGGATGCAATACAGAAACCTGATCTGTGTCAGATGGAGACCCCCTGAATAAGAAGATTATCTTTGCTATGGTCTCCTTTTCTTTTTCTAACACTGTGTTAGGATGTTCATGTTCCTGAGTTCCATGAACTGAGCTCAGCCTCAACGCTGTGGTGATCTCTCATTACCCATTTTAAATGTGGTTTTCTTTGTGCTGGCCCTTGACAGACTACCCCAAAATATATGCATCAAAGTAGATGAGAGACAGAAAACATTACAGAGGGGAAGCATCACAGAAATAACAAGTAACCTAAGTGAATTTCACATAAAATCAATTTTCTAATTGTAAATTTGGACCATGAAATCTGGACCATAAAATTTGCTATCACAAAAACTGTCACCACAATTACTGGTTTCAGCCTCATTAATTCCCTCAATACTTATATCCATCACAGGAAGCTGCTGATAAATATATCATGGGAGAAAGGTGTTTGGGGACAGAAGATATTTAAGAGAGAAAACCAAGACTGAACACATGGAAGCAAGCTAATAAACCATCCAGAGAGCAAAAGAAATGTAAGGACCTAAAAAGAGTTTCACCACTTCCAAAGATGATTGCGTTTTTCTGCAGTTTAGCATCCAGAACCAAAATGCCAAAGGGATACAACACTAGAGTGAGAGGTGAAAAGGATTTTGTGTGAAATGGTGCCAGAATTTTATACTGTAATGGAACAACCCCCAAACTCAAATATCTTTATTACAGAATGTCCCAAAGCAAGCTGATGCTGGATCCCAGTCTCAGAGTTTTCCCAGGTGGAAAAGCAAATGGGTTCACAGTGTCTGTGACCTGCAAGTGAAGCTGCTATTGCAGAGCCTCAGCAAGCAGAAGGGTTGCACCTTTACAGCTGGAGCATGTCCAGAGATGGGCAGTGGAGGAGGTGAGGGGTCTGGAGAATAAATCATGTGAGGAGTGCCTGAGGGAGCTGGGGGTGTTTAGCCTCAAGAAAAGGGTTCTCAGAGGAGACCTCATTGCTCTCTACAAGCACCTGAAAAATGTTTGTAGGCAGGTGAGCGTTGTTCTCCCAGACAACTAAGGACAGAACAAGACGAAATGAACTGAAGCTGCACTGGGGGAGGTTCAGATTGAACATCAGGAGGAATTTCTTCACTGAAAGGGTTGTCAAGCATTGGAACACACTACCCAGGGAAGTGGCAAAGTTATCATCCCTGGAATCGTCTAAGAAATGACTGGATGAGGCACTCTGTTGCGGCATGTGGTTGGTGATAAGGTGGCACAATCTTCCCAGAGGTGTCTCCTTGCAGAGCTGCTGGGCAGGTGCCACACACAAACACACAAACACACAAACAAGCACACCAGATAGCTGCTTAACTGTGCTGACAACAAAGAAGCAGGAAGGGTCTTCGTATGGGGTTCCCCCAAGATGTTTACTGCAGCCATGCACGTGAAAGGGTCTGGAGACAAAGACCAGAAAACAGAGGTGTGCAGGGGTTTAAGTACGGGGAGGGGTGGAGAGCATCCAGAGGCAGTGGCTGGAGGGCCAGGGGGCAGTGCAAAGACAGGACCAGGGCCAGGGAGTCACTAGGGAAGAGGCAGAGGAGTGGCTGGGGAGAGGGGGACAATGGTGAGGCAGGGAAGGGAGAAGGTTCTAGGGAAGGAACATATAAGGGTGAGAAGGGGTGGAGAGCCAGTGGGCCAACTGGGGAAACAGAACTGAGGTACGTTTACGTAAAGAAACAAGGGAGCCTGGGAGAATCCTGCTCTCTCACCCTCACTTAGAGAGAACCTCTCCCTGGGAGAAGCCTGCTCTCTCACCCTCACTTAGAGAGAACCTCTCCCTGGGAGAAGCCTGCTCTCTCACCCTCACTTAGAGAGAACCTCTCCTCTCAGGGCCCAAATTCCCAAGGGGCATTTTCGACCTCTGGTTTGGCAGGCCCACCAGCCTTAGTGCTATAGTTTAGCTGACAAGTTGGTGTTTGGCCAAAGGTTGTACTCAATGACCTTTAAGGTCTCCTCCAGTCTTAATGATCCTATGATTCTGTTAATTCAAGTCCTAGCTCCTAATGGTACATTGGTCCTATTTCATGCTGAATTCAATTGTTGAAACAATTTATGATTGTAAAATCCCACCTGATCCAGCTCAGCAATATGTTGTCATGGAAACTTGAATCTATCCAGTCATTAATAACTTTCTTCACATGGGAACTGAAGTGCCATAATTTTCCAGATTCAATCAAGCTACAAGTTTCCCATCTGACAGTATTATCAACAAAATTTATGAAGAAATGTTTAATTAATGGTATGCTAGTGTTTAATCTGAATATCATTTAATAGAAGTAACATGAAAATACTATATAGTTAATATCTAACCCATTAACTGTTATAAGAATTATATATGGTATATTTTTAAGAGCACCTAGAAATATATCATACGAGATATATCTATATATTTGTTATAATGTACATTTACTTTTTGTATTTTATAACTCTATAAAATTTTATATAGGGTTATAAATGATACAATGATAATGATACAATGACTTGAAAATTTTAAAAGTGTTCTCACTAAGATACCTTTATTTGAAGTATGTCAGCCAATTTTCATTAAAAAAAAGTAATCTCAATTCTTAAATTAAATTTTACTTATAATTTTAACAAAAATTTCTTTTACTTACTTGTTTGTCTTTATCTTGGTCTTGGCTATATAGTGACTAGCAAAAAATAAGCAAGTATATTGCTAATAATGTTCAAAGGTAAAAATATGATTTTTATGAGGCTCTGTGTATTAAAAATGTGCCCATCAAAGACAGACATATCAGATAAAATCTGGGCTTTTGAATGATAAAACACTGAAGTTATGATTCTTTTTTACCAGTCATTAGAAAAGCTAGCTGACCTTTCCTTTACTGAAATCAAAGTCAGGAATTTTTTTTCTACATTCATGCACTTTTTAAAATATCTACTCTGTATGAAAAAGAAAATTTTTTTGTTTTCTTTGTTTTGCTTTGTTTTAGGTTTTTTAATGATAATTTAAAAATTAAATCATTCAGAAGAAATCTGCATATAATGAGCAGAATATAATTTTGATTCAAACTTTGCTAAGCTTCTCCCTGGGGTCAGTTTATTTGTTTCCCTTTTTTAATTCTTCTTCTATTTTCAGGCTCACTGACCTCTACCCATCTTTCATATGGTACCTCTGACTATGGGACTGTCCTGACATACTGAAGTAACTCAATAAGAGCAGAAGAAAAGCACAGTAGGCAAAGTGGGAATCCTGATCAGGAAAAAAAAGCATTTAAAATTGCTGAGGGCACAGTGACTGAAAACTGCAAGCCCTGTGATATCAGAACTTTTGAGTTTTAGCCAAAGCTTTTGAAATAGTTTTCAGTTGCTTGCTTGCTATTTCTAAAAAAATCAATAGCTTTAAAAAAAGAAAAACACTTTCCTGATAAGTCCTATAGTTACTATAATAGTTTCTGTGGCCAAACAAATATAGAAATACACTGAGAAACAGGAAGAGTATCTTTTATTTTTGATTTTTCCCACCCACGGTATAACATAGGGTACATCACCTCACTCCGCTCTCCATTTCCAACTCCACATTTGTCCTCTGTCTCTGTGTTCTTTTCATTGGGGTCTATTCAAAGGACCCAAGATTCACTTCAGAGAGCTGTGAATTTTAGGGGCAGAACACTGATCTGAACTGAGCTCCTGGCCAACACAAGTAGTAGATTTTCACTGTGGAATTCCTGTATCTGGACCATCATTTTTCAAACAAAGAATTAGTCTAGAGACTCAACAAAAAAGGAGAGGTTTTTTCATCATTTCCTGCTCAGTGCTACCAGTTAAAGAAAAAAGAAAAATTCTCAGACCTCTAATCATCTTTACAAGCCTTTTTCTGAGTTTTCTAGTCTAGCATCATTTTTATTGCAGGCTGGGATTTACTGCTGCACACTGTATCCAAAATCTTTCTCTCAGGTAACAGTTCCAGTCATGGGGACTGAAAAGGACTGGATGCCCATTTTTACAGGAAATTTTCACTCAAACAACTCACCAGACACGAAAGTTAGTCAAAGTCCCACAAGCCGCCTTGTAGAGAGCTCAAATCTCAGTTGCACTAAGTGTGAGGAATAAGTATTATGGAAAGACAAGATTGTTGCCAGAACTGGGCGTACCTGAAGTCTAAGCAGGGCATATGAGAGAAGAATGAAGCTGCAATATCAGTCCCTATCACTTTTTCTCCTAAACATTCCCTGCCAATCGGCAGGCTCATGGTGTAGTGGCTAGAGGGAGAGACCAAGAGTAAGACCCATTTCTTGCTCTGTTGCAGAGAGGTGCCTCACTTTACCTGTAAGGTACATAGAGCCATTATAGGGTGGTCAAGTTTAATTAACAGACAAGATGTAGTTCTACCAAATACAAAAAATAATGGGTATAAATGCATCTAAAATGTGTGGAGTTGACTTTTTCACTGGGCTGACAACACTTCTATTAAATACTGATGTTGGAAATCTCAAGGATGCCTTGTCCAAAGCAGTCCATGAGAGCAAATCTGGAATCTCTTGTAGCTGAGGCAGTTGATTTCCGTTATTCCTTGGAAAATTGGTAGCACCACTCAGGAACACAACTACATTCCTAAAACTCAGGAGAAATACTAGAATTCTAATGTGAGGAATATCCAATATTAGAAAAACTACAAATGTTACCATGGTCTTTGACCAAGGAAATCTGCCTCTCTTTGAATTCCTTTCTATCATTCTTGAGAACATTTTAATTCATTGTGCATCATTAGGAAAATATTTGTGCCATTTAGTATTCTTCCTATTGTTTTAAGATAAAGACAAAGATGGGTTTAATTTTTAAAAAAGCTGGTAATACACAAGCATAAAAGCTTCCTTGCTTCCATTCACCCTTATGCCAAAGGCTTGCTCAACAAAGAGCTCTTTTCATGTGATTGATTCATAGATTTCCCTTGGTATTTATGGATACTGTGGAAAAGTAGATTTTGCTCCCTTGAGCTTCTATCCTTACTGCATTTTATCTATCTGTCTATCTCTCTATCTATCATCTATTTAGTGAGCGTGTTATACCCACTAAATGTTTAACAATTATTTTGCTATTTATCTTATCAGCTTAAAAGTTATTTTTGTACAAATCAATATCTCAATGTGTCAGCAAAAAGTTGTATTTGATTCTCTTTCAAGCACTTTCTCCAAATATGCCACATGTTCTAGGTGAGATCTGTGGTCCTGTTGATCTGCTTGGGGATTCACAGTGCCCAGAGGAGCCTTGTTCACGAGCTACAGTTCAATTACTGGCCAGAAAAATTCGCTGTCCCTGAACTCAGGGATCTGCTCTCCAGGGACACCAATTCCCTCCAAAGGAAAGAGGATTTAGCAGGCACAGAGATCCCTGGTGAGTGTTTACTCAGTGGACTTTTGTATTCCAGCACTCTCAACTGCATCTGTTAGAACAGAACCATTAGCCAAGGTACAGTGGTAGTTATCCTGGAAACCACAGTGCTTTCCTAGGCTTCAGTGAGGAAATAGAACTCTTTATTTGCATTTCCTCTGAGCTTTGTTGAAAAGGCATGTTCTTATTTTCCCCACTAAACAAATCAGCGAAAGATTCTTCATCATTAATGCATTGTAAATTAATAACAGCTAGAACTCTGTGACTTGTAGGTGGTATCTCCACTCAGGTTCCCTGAATTCTTGTAATTTTTATTCAGTAAAGGTATTAGTGTGTTCAGTGCTAATTGTAGATCTCCTTCATGATTGTCAAAAGGACTGCTAACAGCTGGTGGAGAACTATGAAGTTACTGGAAATTATAAAATCTTTTTACTGCAGCCGATGCAGTATCTTCTGAGGCCCACTAAAACTCAGCTTTGCAGTATCAAAGATTTTATCTCCTGTATGATCAGCCCTTTTAAAAATTGAAAGGCCTTGAAATAACCAGAGGAAAAAAATCCTGCTTCTTCTAGCCACACAACATTAATGGGTAGAATAATAATGAGTTTTGACCACACCATATTGTCATAAATTGAAATAGATTAAATCTTTGGGCTTTTTGGAGAGAAATAAAGATAAAAACACATCCACAATGAGCACAAAGAACCTATGGGTTTATCAAGTGCTTCAGTGGCCCAAGCAGAACTGTATGTTAGAGCAGCAAGGTTTGTACAAAGCCCTGCTAGCAATGCTGTGTTTGCCCCAAGAATACAAACATCTCCATCAGCAAGGGAAGTAATCCCAGTACTACTCCTTCTAGTACAGAGATGACACAACTTCTAGACCTGACTTTGATAGATCTCAACTGATGGGCATTCCTAGGGTTGATGTGGACTCAGGTGGAAACAATGTAATATCAAAACTGCAACATGCTCCAGAATTTGCCTAATTTAACTGTATAAATTAGAACTCTTTATTTCTTGCCTTTTCTCAGCCTGTCTATATCAACTCTTTTCAATTCAATCAGCTGAAACAAATCCAGCCTCTGATCAGCCACATAGGCAAGGTCATGATCCCACAACACCTCCTGTCTCAGAGGAATCTCTGGCACTTTGTCACAGTAATTTTTCACCTCATTTCTGGAACTCAGAACAGATGATGTGCTAAATTTAGTAAATTCATTAAGTCTTTGATTTTTGCTAAATCCTGGTTAGGCTAAGTGGGCTAAATTGGCCCTAAATAGGCTAAGTCAGAAGATTTGAGACTAATATGAGAGGTTTTGGCTGAAATAGGTGTTCTGGTCTGGGTCTGAGCATGTGATTACTCACTGGAACAGCAGTGGCAATGGAAGGTCCTATGTGTATCCGTAATAATATGTAATCCTAATGTAATCCTAATTCTTCATCTTAAATAATAATATAAAATAATTTGTATCACAACCATTGCAGACAGAATGGGTAAAAGTATGAGATTAGCATACATGGAGTAACACTTAAGGCAACACAGGTCAGCTAATTAGACTAAGAAATTTCTGGGATCAGACAATATAAGAAGCATGAGAAAGAACTGAGTCAAGGCTTTAGATGGGCAAAAATTTAGGAGAAACCACTTAATTGCTAAGCAGACACAAACATAATATTTGCTTTATTTAGATAACAAGGAAACAGTGTAATCATATCCTATTACATTTTTATAGATTAAAATATTTCAGAATATTGATGGAAGTAAAAAAAAAAGATGGTCCCGGCACTCTGAATGCTTTCTTTTGCCCTTGAAGAATGGAACTTTTAAACTTCCTGTCTGAGATATTAAGATATTCTTGAAATTCAGTTTCTTGAACTTAGATAAATTAGGTAAGATTTCTGCACTAAAACTAGTTATTTCTTTCTCAGAAATCATTCTTTTCATTTTGTATTCATAGTCCTTTACACATAATTCTTGTAAGTTACAGCAGCACTTATTTATTTAAGCATTTATTATGTCATATCTGCATGGTATGATTTATATTTACTGAAAATTCATTATTTTGCTAAGTATAGCGATTCTCTCTATTGTTTTCTCTGAAATCCAATTTCTATATGTTTGTTTTTTTTTTTTAACCTGTGTGTTTTCCCAAGTAATATCAGGAGGTCAACTAATGTGAATAGAATAATACAGAAAAAAAAAAAAAACCAAACCAATATATTTGAGCATTCCTTGTGCATCTTGTGGATCATTTTCCTTTACTGGTAACAAAGAGTGCATTTACAGCACAGCTGCATCCATACCATGGATTTTTTGCCATTTTTTTACCAGTTAAAATGTTTCTACTGCCTGAATCTCCCTAGTGTTGAAAGTGGTTTAATTCCATATATACCCTGACTTTACTTAAGGAAAAAAACATAGAAAAATATAAAAGGTTGCTCCTTATTGAGCAAAATACAGCTCAGCACATACCCCTGAGAAAAGAAAAAAATAACTGAAAAATCCATATTAAGGACAGAACATTGCTGAGAAGGTATAAAGCACATCTTACACTGTTTCAGACATTACTAAAATTCAGCATAAGAACGTGGAGGCAAAAAAAAAAAAAAAAAGATAAAAAGAAACCAGAAACAAAAGAAGGAGGCTGAAAGAAAAAGCCTGGCTTATCAAAGTGCAGCACAAGAATAGCATAGTCTTGTGGTCTGAGAAGCAGTAATGAGCAGGGGGCTCCTATGATCTCATGCTGTCTCTAAGTGCAACATCCTTCATTTCTCTGTTCCCCAGCTGGAGATGATAACCAGGTATCAGATGATGAACTCAGCAAGGAGCTGGTCACTCTACATGATGGTGCAAGCTGGATGCAAGCAATGGCTTTGGAGGAATAGAGAAGTTCCTTATCCAGACAGTGCTTATGATAAAGCCCACAAGTTTTGCTTCAAAAATTCTTCTCTGGCCTGTCAAGTGAGTAAAAGATTTTATATGTTCCAAAATTACAGAATGTTGATCCCACATTACCTCTTTCTAAATCATTGAAAGCCTAGTCATGCAGTCTCACGTGCTCACATGTGGACTCCATGTGATTCAGAAATGTGATCCCAACCTAACCACACTGCAATTTTGCAGGTGTGAAAGTGCCTCAGCAACCTTCTGGACTGACAGATGACTTCAGGCTCTCCCAGGAATTCAGAGTTCTTTTGCTGAGGACACTACAGCTATGAATGCTTTGGAGATCAGGAACACACCTGTGCCAGATATCTTGGGACTAAAGTAAACCAGACATAGAGGATGGAGGCAGATTTTCAGAGTCATTAAACTATTTTTCTCAGTACTCTGATGGGGCAGAATTCCTTCAAATCAATGCAAATTTAAAATATAAATCCCCTTTATGGAGCCAAGGAAATGCAAAGGGGCTGTATTGTAAAAAGAATCAGGTTTGAGGACTACGTGAAGGCAGGCAAATTACATTGTAAAAAACCAAATTACATAAGAAAGAGGAGGGAGAGGAATTTGGGTAGATGAGGTACCTTGCCAGCAGAAAGGGACCTGCCAAACATCTCCAGATGTCTTTGTTGCTCCTGCTACAAATTAGAACAACTGAAAGTCATCCCAGAAAAGCAGTTTTGCTGGGGTTTTTCACAAAGTCCAATCTCCTCCTCTACTTTGTATCTCCTGTCTTCTATTGCACTGAAATGTGCCACTATTCTAAAACAGTTGGTGTTTCTGTTTGCTCTTCTTGAGCAGGGTTGGATGAAACAGGAGTGAGGGCTGGAGAGAGAGCAGGTACTGGTGCCTATTTTGTGGGTTACATTTTTGGTGCAGGAAAGTATGAACACCCACAAAGTTCTGTTCTGCTGTACAGGCTGGCCAAGTCTGATTTCTATGGCTTCCTCCCACTCATGCTTGCCTTTTTCAAAGGCTATTTTTTCTCTTTTATGTATAAGACACTAAGTTCATATTGCATAAGGTGGGAAAAGGCCTTCACCTCCCCAGGTTTGCGTTTTTCTCTTGGATTTTGGTTTTCATTTCAATGTTGCTTAGTGGTCTTTAGCTCTTTCAAAAAAAAAATAGGAGGCTTTTGTCATTCTGAAACAGTAAAGAAAAAAAGAGTTTTTCATGGTAATAGAAAAATACACCAAATCTTGTAAATAATGGAGTGTAAGATTTCTTTTTATCTGTTTAACTGAGAAAAAACAAAACTGAAGGCAGATTTATTTTTTTCACTAACAAGCTTGCTCCAAATCTAATCCTTTCTCGGGCCAAATTCTTGGGTTTCCCTCTTTAAATCTAATAAAACTGAAGAAGTGAATGGCATGTCTCCTGGGTTACATCAGCATCAATGAAACAGAGTAAGAGAACTAGGTGTAAAGGTGAACAAAATGGTTTTATTTTTGAAGTTTGAAATACATTAGGAAGGGGTGAATAGTGCAGGGATATCTTGATAAATTATGCCCTGAAGAAGCAAAGGGCAGATATATGCATACAGCCAATCATGTACTGCCATCTATAACACTCTTTTTGGGTTATGTTCTAGTAACATTTACAGCACATGAACTTCATGCCCATCATCCACTGAACATTTACTGAGCTCTGACAGACACAACCACACTGTAACATCTGCTGATACCAATACAGAAATATGTACCAGCCATTCAAAAGCAGTAAAAATAAAAGCTGTTTTCCACTTCTTCACATTAAAACAAGCCCTGTTTCAATGAATGTTTCAGCTCAGGAAAGATTCTGAGATGGGCTTTTCATGGGAACACAAGTCAAATATTTCCTCCCTCTAAAGAGATATTCTCAACTATGTTTCACAAGAAACAAAAGAAAAGAAATTCCAGTTTAATTAAAATGTGGAAAAGTTAACAATTAAAAGATGCTATCCATGTTTATCTGATTCTCAAAACAATTGATTTAATCCTTCAAGCTAAAGGGAGCATTTATATTCAGTTTATTGGTATTTATTTCACCATTATGAGTGCAGTAGTTGTTATGAATCCCAACAAAACAGAAGCACCTCTGAACTATGTTGCAGGATAAATTAAGATTTTAAAGGAAGCCATCGCTGCAAAGATCCCAGGCTGTAGAGAGAACTAAAAAATGAATTGGTGGTATGAGCAGAGATGTGCTGTCTTCAGAGAGAAGCTCCACATGAGGTCTCCTCTGAGCCCATTTCAAATCTGAGAAAATGGGATCAGGATCTAGGTGTGCCCTACTGCCAATTTTTGTCACACTCTGCTTTTTCCTATATTGGGAACACTTAGAAAACTTTTGAAATAATAAATGTCATCATAGAAATATACAGTACAGCAAGCACAGTCTGGCAGAGGAAAATGAAACTGAACTTTGACTTCTGCTCACAAGAACATTTTCTGCTGCCTTTATAGTGTCCATCACTTTTTTCCTCGTTACTGGTAGCCTATAAGAATGTTTAAAATAAATCTGCTACATTTTTTGTCCTTTTATTTTCTTTTGGCTGAGTTTGCTGCCTTTCCATTCATGTTCTGCATACAGCACAACTCATCATAGCTGGGCTGTTTGTTGGCTTTTTCATGACATTACACTCAACTTCAAGCCGGGGATAGAATTTGCTCGAAACAGATTTGTGCTTTTTGGTACAAGGCAGACAACATTGTACTGATCAAACCTTGCATCCCTCCAATTCATGGATTAATTCTGATCTATATTTGTAAATGTTGGTACTCGAAAGATCCTGGCAGGAAGTACAAAATGACCATCAGAGTCAGGAATTTATGGACATCTACTGTCTTATTTCATTACTGATTCAAATGCGATAAAAGTTACAATATCTTCTCTTATTTCTACCATAAAAAAGATAGATTCAAATCAAAATCAGGATGCAAATATTTGTTTACACCTTACACCTCTTCTCTTGCCTGAATTAGATTCATTATATTATTGCTTTTACCTGTTAATTTTCTCAGTCATGTGTAAGCCAGAAAAAACAGCAATTTTGTGCATAAGATGTCACAATCCAATCAGTTCAGCCATGTCTGTGTGCAAAGAATAATATTGCAATGTCAAGCATAAACTGTGGTTAATTATTTAAGCTATAAGTAATGAAAAAGTTTATTAAGCACAGAAAGTAAATCTACCACAAGACATTCCCTACCAGATTGAGTCTGCTTTATAGTAGATTAGACGGTAGCCTCAAACTACTTGATAATTCTGCTTTAATGTTTCCAGTTTGTCAAATTTTAATACTAAATGAGTGTGAAATTTTAGCCAGAGGTAAAGCAAGGTTTCAGGACTAGAAAGTTGCTGCTGACTGAGGGGGAAAAAAAGGTTAATGGAAACTAAAATAAGTTCTGATTTTACTGGGTTTTTGTATTTTGAACATAAGAAGAAACCAAAACAAAATAAAACATGTGACTAATGATAACTATGGAATTAATAAGTCATAGTTAATAGTTAAGTCACAAAATAATAAGTCAGTTATTTTGCCCTGTTTCTGGTAAGGATCAGAGACAATTGGCAATGGTCAATTGAGTATGTGCTATACTCAAAATTTCTAACTTAAGAGTTCAGTGCTGTAGGATGATGTTTTGGCTTCATTGAAGCCACAGTAAAACTCCCATCTGCAGCTTTTATATCACACTGCAATAATACTTCTCCTCCTCAGAACAGCTCATGAATTTGACCTCCCATCAGTCCAGTGTGTTGTACAATAGGAATTTAATATCTGGACAGATAAATGTACAATTTTTTTCTGGTCAAAGTCTTCCAAAGTATTCCGCTATGTCATAATGTCCTGACCTTATTCTGTTGCTGACCCACACAAACTGCTCTCTGTGCCTTGGTGTCAAGGAGTGGATGCTCCCAGAGGTCTACCAGGATTTTATAGTGCTGATGCTTCCCAAATATTAACATTAAGTATTTTCAGGCATCTGCATCAGGAAAAGCAATGTCAGTTAGGCCAAGAAGGGTTATCCTGCCCCTCTGCTCAGCCCCAGTGAGTGAGACAGGGCTCCTCAGTACAAGAGAGGCAAGGAGCCACTGGAGAGGGTCCCCAAAGATGATTAAGGACTGAACATCTCTCTAATGAGGAGAGACTGCAGGATCTGGGCTTGTTTAGTCTGGAGAAGATTGAGAGGAGATCTCATTAACACAAATACCTCCAAGGCATGAGGATGGTGCCAGCCTCTTTTCAGTGGCACCTAGCAGCATGAAAAGGACCAATGGTCTAAAACTAAAACACATGTTTCACCTCAGCATGAGGAAAAAATTCTTTACATAATTGAAGATGACAGAGACCTGGAAGAGGCTGCCCAGGGAGGTCGTGGAGTCTCCCTCTCTGGAGACATCCAAAACCCCCCGGATGCATTCCTGTGAACCTGCTCCGGGTGACCCTGCCTTGGCAGTGTTGTTGGACAAGATGATCTATAAAGGTCCTTTCCACCCCTAATGATCCTGTGATTGTGTGACTGTACACCCCCAGCACATTATGGTAATGCATATATATGGCACCTGTATGTGGATGGGCCATTTAGCAACAGTGTGGCATGACCAATCTGAGATAACAAATGAAATCTTTGCCCACTAAAGTATTAAATTTGTGATTTGTGAGCCCAAGAATTGAAACTTTTATGCTGCACAGTCCCTTCCTTCCTAATATTGAGAGACATTAAAATCACTGAACAGAGCAATCTGCTTTATCTGTTTGTTATATCCCTTCTGCAGGTTTTAATAGACCAGATCCTGATGTTTTTGTATGAATATGACAATGAAACTCTCACTGCCTACTTAATGCTCTCTACTTATGGATGGGAACAAGGTATCCACCCTTACTGGAATTTATTATTCATCTTTGAAACTATTGGTCACAAATATGTGCTGAATGGCTTCAAAATCTTTTGAGGTTGAAAACATTTAATTTTATAGGTAGGGCACAACACAAGGCAGCTGACTATAATAAAACTGCTCTTGTTGATGAATTTCCATTTTGCTTCGTACCTAGATGAAGTCATGGAGGAGAGCAAATTCCTGGTACTTCACTGCCCTCCATACACTGCAGATAGATCTCACCAGGACACCCAAGGCCACATTCCTGAGTTTTATTCCTAGTACCTGGCAGGCACTGGGTTGTGGATGGAAGTACATAGCATGAGTCACCTTGGAGGGGAGGGAAGTGCTGTGCTGTGAGTGGGAGGAAGCATTTGGATGAGCTGGCAGAAGCTGTGCCTGCCACAGGACGCAAAGATCCGTCACTACTCCTGAACTTCACCGCACCAGTGGCCGGAAATAATTCCTGACTTCCCTTGCCTGGTGACTGTGCCACAGCTCCCTGGTTAATGTGTCTTGATGTCTTGATGATCTTCTCTGAGCCAGTCAGCTCCTGACTGTGTGTCTGGGTTGTGAAGGCGTCAGGGCCACCTCTGGTGTGGCAGGTGCGTGGGGATGCAACTGAAGCGTTGTGACCAGGGACACTTGGAATGCCTGAGTGGACACCTATTAAGATCCACTGTGCGGACTTGAGGTCTTTTCTTTAGCTCTGTTTCAGAGTGGGCTGTACACTGGGGTATTTTTAGAATCTTAGAATCATATAATGGTTCAGGTTGGAAGGGAATTTAAGATCATCCAGTCCAACCTGTGTGCCATGTGCAGGGATGCCTTCCACTAGAAGGTGGAGGACAGGGAAAGGACAGACAGTCTCTGGAGATGTCTATCAGAAGTGTTTTCTTTGCAGGTGCAGAAGCAGATCTGCATGGTGCGATAACAAAATTTCCTGATATATTAGGTGAGAGAGTGCAACACAGCACAATGGGGAAAAGAATCCCTTTAAATTACCCTAGCTGCAAGTCTGTCCCACTAACAACATGCCCTTCACACATCTCCAATGAGGAAACGCATCTTCAACCTTTACATGTCCCTTCTGAAAATGAAGAGGGGCAAGTGAAACTGCCTTTGAGGCATCTTGGCTCAGTGGCTGGGGCCTAAGGTGAGGGCTCAGGCCTGCACCTACTTCCCTGATATGTTACATATTTTCTCCCTTTGTCTGCATCTTCCCATCCCAGGGGGGTCTGCAACTTCTCCCTCAGACGTGATGAAGCAGGAGTTGTGAAAGCCCCAAAAATAAGCATTTCCCTCAGCTCAGACTCTTTACTTTCGAAAAGCTACTTTCATCCCTTGTGGCAGCTTGTCAGAATTAGAATCAAGTAACCTTAAATGTGTTTATCTTTTTATTATGCAATTAGCCACATTGCAATGTCCTGTGATTTTTTTTGTGACTTAATCCTCGTAACAGAATTGCAGAGCAATCCTAGAAATAGACTCAGCAGGAACTTGGGAATAGTAATAATTACAAAACTCTTGAGCTTTCCCAAGTTAATGTTTTAATTAGCTATTGGTACTTAATTCACTCCTTGAGGCAGTTCATTTAAACCATTGCAAAATAATTTTAAAGTTATTTTAATTTTGAATCCGAATATGAAATCAATGCTTAAAATATCTAGAAAGTTCATGCTTTTCATTCAAATTTACACAATGAGTTTCAGAGGGAAAAGAAAGAGAAAGATGGTTTTCATTTTATCCAGTTTTTCAGTGCATCACCAAATAAATTCAGTGCTTAACAGCCCCACCTCCTGGTGAAAAAGCAATGACAAAACAAACATTTTGCTGGCAATGTTTTCTGATGTAGCTTACATAATGGAAATGCTTTTGTTTTTTACTTTTGCATGACAGCTCTAGAGCATTTTTAGAGCTGCTTTTTTTTTTTTTTTTTTTAATTGTATCCCCTCTTTTTTTCTCTCACTTCACGGGGATATTATACTCTAATAATTGCTTTTCTCCTTAATATCTCCTTTAAAACAGATGAAAAATACACTCTCTGATTTTTATGCCTCCCCACAGAAAAATCCAAAGCCAGAAATCAGGAAAAACCCAACAGGATCTGGGAACTTTTGAAGCTGTTCTTAGGTGCAATGTCTCCAGGAGATAAAGCATGAGACCACAAGGAATTCCAAGTTGGTATAAATCTTGGAGGATAAATCATTACATGTCAGGAAACCATCATCCAGTAGCATGAGTGAGCCTGCACCGGCCCTGAGGAGGAACATTTCCTGTGTGATTCTTTCCTGTGCCGAAATCTAGGTTCCCACTTAATGCTCTTTTTCACAGTAATCTCCTAACAGTGTATTCTGATACCTTTTATCCTCTTTCACTGGTTCCTTACCTCCAGCAGTGGACTTACACAATTTCTATAAACCCAAAATAGTTAATAACAAGAAGAGGACTTCCAGCATTTAGGAGATGGAAACAGCCTACATTCAATACTTGGAAGCATCATGAGGACAATGAAAAGGTCAGTGACTTCATTGCTAAACAGAGCATGCAAGAAAGGAGCACGGCATGCACGAGGAGAGGGGCTGGATGCTTCACCAAGGGAAACCTTGAGTATAAATCATAAGCAAGTTCAGTTAAGATCTGCCACTTCGACTTTCTGATTCAGTCTCTGCTTCAACCTCTGCACCATCTTTAGGCTTTCCAGCACCTCTCTCCTCCAGCTACCTGTCAGCCCACCTCTTCCCCAACGTCAGGATTCCCAGCACTGTGGCTGGCCCTGCAGCATCTAGCAGAGTGGAGACTGTGCTTTGCTGTGTGCTGCCTTTTGAGCAGGGCATCTCAAGAGTAGGAATTATAGAATCATGGAATACAGAAAATAGAATACTCCTGGCCCTGCACAGGATACCCCAAAAATCCCACCATGTTCTTGAGAGAATTTTCCAAATGCTTCTTGAACTCTGTCAGCTGTGGTGCTGTGACCACTTCCCTGGAGAGCCTGGTCTGGTCACCAGACACCCTGTGTGTGAAGAATCTTTTCCTAATATCCAGCCTAAACTTCCCCTGACACAGCTTCAGGCTACTCCCTTGGGTGTCACTTGTCACCAGGGAGAAGAGATCAGTGCCTGTCCCTCCTCTTCCCCTCGTGAGGAAGCTGTAACTGCAGTGAGGTCTCCCCTCAGTCTCTTCTCCAGGCTGAACAGACCAAGTGACCTCAGCCACTCCTCAGAGGGCTTCCCCTCATGGCCCTTGGTTGCCCTCCTTTGGATGCTCTATAACAGCTTTATATCTTTTTTTATATTGGGGCACCCAAAACTGCTCCCAGCACTCGAGGTGAGGCCACCCCATTGCAGCAGAGCTGGACAATCCCCTCCCTTCCCCAGCTGGTGATGCTGTGCCTGATGCCCCCCAGGACAGGGTTAGCCCTCCTGGCTGCCAGGGCACTGCTGGCTCATGTTTGACTTTCCATCGACCAGGACCCTTTCTGTGGCATTGCTGTGCTTATGAATGGATTTTTTGGGTTGGCTTTCACCATGTGTTGTATTAGTTGTGAATCATATTATAGGTTAAGTTATAAATTATAATGTTGTGTGATGTAGTGTGTTATGATATTATTTTGGGAAATATCAAGGGGATAATGTATGTTAAAAGGTTTTGTTGGGGTGGTTTGATTGTTCGAGTTTGGCTTTGTTGGGGTTGGGTGATTTGTGTGATGGAGCCACTTCTGTGGGGTTTTGCAAAGGGAGAGCAAGCTGATTCCAGCAGAATTCAGACACCACCATAGGAGGGATGAGGACCCAAACCAATGAGAACTCTGATGGCCTCAGAGACAAAAAGCACAGGAACCCCAGAAGATTGACACGGGGGCGCTGCTATGTAAAACCACAAATTAACATGTATCAGTCTGAGGGTATAAAAGGCAGAACCACCATTTTGTGACTGAGCCTCTGGCACCAAGCTAAGCTCTCAGTGCTGCCCCATTTTGATTTGTGTACATTTTTTATCGTTCTCAATAAATTTCAATATTACATTTCCATAGTGGATCTGAGCCATGAGACTCTCCAGTGTCTCTTCCCCAGTCTATCCACGCATTCAGGGTTGCCCTGCCGCTGGTGCAGAATCTAGCAGTTGCTTTTGTTAAACTTCATATGGGTGGTGATTGGCCATCACTTTAATTTTTCCAGGTCTTTCTACAGGGTCTCCATCTACTTCATGCAGCCTCCTGGGCAGTTGATGTCTGGTTGGGGTGGGAAGTGGCAATAAGCTATTTCTTTTCTAGAATTAAATGCAAATTAGACTTATCAGGGAATGCATTATAAAGCAGCACAGAGACCAGGAAGGTTGTGCTTTTACAGGTATCATCTGGTGCATTTCTAATGGAGTCTATCCAGCAATAACATATTTTAATTCCCCCACTTGTCTGTAGAGTTGATATGCCTCCTCTAATACTTTCCAATAATATGGCTTTAAATACTAATCTAGATCAAGCCTGAAGCAACACAGCACATTTGTAAGTGAGGGAATCATTCTCTGCTCCTATCTGAAAGGGGCAAACCAGACCTGGCTCCAGCGTTTGGCTGCACAGAATTGTTATCCCACTTCCAAGCTTAACAAAATGCTGCATTAAATTTCAGGCACCGTTGATTGCACCTGAGGTGTTAATAGAAAATCAATTGTGGTGTTTTGTTTTAGGGAGAAGTGTAAGAGATATAAAAGGAATACATGCCAGGATTTAAGAAGAAATCCATGTGGTTGAGATGCACAGGAGTGTGATGGGGTCACAGTTTCAAAGACTGAAGCCCCATCTAGTCAGGTCCTTTCTGTTGTTTAGATCTCAGGTTCAGATCACAGGTTGCTTGAGGCTGCCTCAAGGACTCTCCTTGCTTTGTTCACCTTATTTTTCAAAGTATAGACAACCCTCTCTGGTGTGCAGTTTATTCTAGTTTAAAAAGTAAATTAAGTCACTGGGGAGGAAGAGGAAAGGGGAGATAGAATATCTGTGCCCATGCCCTGAGATTGAATTGAACCTTTTATCTTGTTTAAAAGATAAAAGATGTTGCCTACAGAAGAGAATAAATGAGAATGTTACTGGGATGTGGATTTCAATTCTGCCAGCTTCTAAATACACAAACATACAAAATATTCTGGTGCTTAAATACATTGCCAAAATGGGCTAATTTAATTCACTTCTTACAGAAGCAAACCCTGAGAGTATCCCACCTTATATACTTTACCTACAACATTTCCCTCAGTGCAAGAACCAAAAGCAAGTCCATTGATCCAATTCAGTCCGTACGGGTGGAGAATAAAAACCATTTACGACTGAAATAACTGGTAAAGTTGATTCTCCTCTCAGTGACCACGACACAAACCACTTTCACATCAAATATTGGACTCTGGGGGTGTCATCAAAGACATTTAGGAAAAGACACTGAAAATGAACACTCATCTCTTGCTGGACTATTTGAGGAGAATGAGCATTCCTTCCATGCTGCACGTAGCCAAATGAATAAAAGAGGAGTTTGTTTTTTTCAGGCTGTCAGGGAAAAACCTCTCAGGGAGCATTAAATTCACACTAAACCACTCTGTCAGTGCCTGGGGCTGGTACAGGGCTAATAGTGGCAGGACTCAAGAATTTAAGGAATGAATCTGAAGGTTGTATACAAAAGAAGCAAAAAAGAAATTCTGAAAAATATTGCGATGATCAGTATGTCTTGTGATGTAAAACATCTGAAAGGCAAGCAGGAGAATAATTTATAACTAATAAACTAAGAAAGTTATATATTATTTTCTCAATAAAGTGTATATAATCTTACAAAATAAGTGATTAATAAATTGTTCATGAGCAGCTCACTGCAGTATTAGACCTTTGAGCTGTGTTAGATTACTACATGAAAAGCGTTGGGACTGCTATGTGGACCCAACCAAAATAAAAATTTAATCAAAGGAATAGTTTTGTGTGTGAATTCTGTTGCAAGTAAACAATTCATGCAGTTTATTACTACATGCTAAATCCTTTTAATAGATGCTTCCTAATATTCATTTCTATGGGCTTACTGTTCCATTCACAAATTTTTTTGTCGTGTGTTTAAGTAGAATGTTGATCTACTGCAATTTTTCACTGAGAAAACACAATTAATAAGTTAGTTATTATCAATAATTAATATACATAAATAATAGATAAGTGTTAATAAATTAATAATACAGCCAGTAGGCAAGAATTGAAAGCAAATACAAAGTCGATTCATTCAAAGTGGAGAAAGTATTAAGAAGGATTAGGAGACCAGTGCTGCTAGTAATGGTTTCTATGACTTAGAGGAAGCCCTGTCACTGTGATTTCTGCATTTCCACTTTTGATTCTTCATTGACTTTGATTTATCTTACTGATCAATTTTTTTCAGCTGTCACCCACTTCTAACCTTGAAATGTTACAGGACTTTTTAGAGGATTCTCAAAAATCAACCTTTCCCTGTAAATCTAATGAGAAAACGGTGATGTTTGTATTAAAACTAGTCAGCTTTCATCACAGGAGCAGAAAGATTTTGCTATGAAGTCCCAGGGATGCAGGATCAGGAACTGTGTTCTGCTGGCTTTCCTCTTAACATGTTTTAATTTTTAAGATTCTGTAATAATCCCTCCAAAGTTTTGCACTGTGAAAGACAGCAACAGGCAAAATTAGGTAATGCGTTGATGGCCTTAAGGAATTTGGATATACTAGGCAAAATTTCACCATTTCACCCTCCTTTCCAGCCTGGACAGGTCTGTTTTCTTGGGTTTAGGATCAAGTAATTTAACTAAAATTTAGATAAAACAATCTCCAAACATCTGTGCATCAGATAAAATCATCTTTCTTCAAGCTGCTCTGTATCAGAACTAGTAACCATGAAGTCGTGAGAAATGGCTGTCCCATTGAACTGTTCCTTTTCTCACTGGCTGTGACAGAAGGAAACTTTTTATTATGGATTTTCCTTAAGCGTTTTTCCATCATGTTACTGTACATTAGTTCAACATAGGAACTAAAAATTTTAATTGTTTTTCAGTACCAAAAAGAATCTTTCTAAATATGACCCTCCTCCAGAACAAAATATATACAGAGTCTGGATTTAGACTAAGCAGACAGATGACAAGGGCAGCACATTGTGAGAGAAAAGTAGCCTTGGGAAAGGCTGTTTGGAGTCCTACTTCCAGTACACATGTAAGGAGATGTGTTATTCAAGCAAAACAAGTTGTTTCAGGTTCCGAAGTTAACCAAAAACTTCTGAAAGTTGATCTCTGAAGTTTGTGTTAGAAAATAAGAGTAGCAAAACTGGGATGTATCCTTCGAATGGCTAAACCAAGGGATAAAATGTTTAAATCTTCTCTAATTTAATTTCAAACAAAATTAAAATGTAGAAAATAAATAAAGAGAATTTTCCAAAATCTGCTAGAGATGTATCTAAGGTATTCCTAAATGGAAAACCATGTCAGTTTCAGGAGATTCCTTCAGATGAAAACAGTTGAAGGCTGCAAGATTCTTAACTAATAGTTCTGTTCTTAGGCTTTTATAGTCTGAAAGAGGGAGTTAACAGTAGGATGTAAAAGAAATTAGGTAGTGATATGGAAAAATGAAGAAGACTCTTTTCAGCAAAATCAGACCTGTACATGTACAGTCATGGTCTCTGACATTTCTCTTCTTCACCCTGCAACATTTTGAAAGTCCTAGGATTTTTCTTTTTTCTTTCAGTCTTATATTTGCTTTAAAGTGATGAGTAGTGTTGTGTGGCTTGTAGGCTGTATGAGTGAACACATGAAATCATTCAGGCTGTTCTATGCAAAGCATCTGTTATCTATTAGCCTGTGATGATTGCTGTGGGTGAGACTCACTGGTGTGGGTGTCCAGGGCTCCTGCACCAGCCCAGGCTGGGACCAGCAGTGAGGGATCCCATCAGTCCAGTTACCAATGATCTGGGGGTGAGTAGGAGGAGGATTTCACTCCAGATGAGAGGATTGCACAAATTAGGTTTTTGTCTCGATGGCTGTATGTTTTAAAGTTTGATTATCACCCTCTCTTTTTAAAGCTTGCTCCAGTTAATTTCAAAGCTTTCTTCCTTTTTTCCTTAGCTCAGAAGAATCTTTCCTTTCACAAACATAGTCCGTCAGAGAAAGTTGTGCTCCATGGCTTGGCTACAGTGTTGTGAGCCAGCAGCTGCTGTTATCATTGAAGGGCCTTGCCAGCTTTCCTACTTCTTTCCTTCTTTTTTGAGTCATTATTCATTACTCATTTTATGTAGAGAAAAGAATCTAATATAATCAAAATATTAAGACTCTGCCTGTGCTTTTTACTGCCTCTTTCTTCCCTTTCCAACTTTGCAGAAAAGGTATTGCTGTTTTATAACAAATCTCTCACTATGACAGTCAAAAATTGGAGAAGGCAACACGTGTTCCTGTTCTGTTCTTGAGGGAATTATCTTCTATGCTTTTTGCTTTCTAGGAAATTCTTCTCCATTCTTTTCTAAAAAGATAAGACTAACCACGAAGGTGCTAAGCAAGAAATAATCAAGCACAAGCAAGAAATAATCAAGCATTTCAGAAGAGAATGCAGGATGATTTCCACTGAACGTTTTCTCACCTGACCATTATTCTTTCTTTCAGACTTCCTGTGCATAAGTGCTTACTGCAGTCACTCTTTCATTTGGAACAAATTTCACAAAGTTTATAAAGAAAAATGGACTATGGCTAAATGAGCCAAAATAATTGCTTTCCAACCTTACTTGAATTTTTGAATGGCTGAATTAAACTTAAATAGACTTTCAGTATGATCAACAGGAAGGGTATGATATCCTGTTCCGTGCAGCAGAACATATTCTGTCAAAAAGAGAAAGCAATTTCTTTTTGCAATGTCACAGTCATCCACAAGCCCTTACATTCTTTTGGACAAACACCTCTCTATAACAGATATGATTTTGTTGCATTTTTTGATACTGTCCAAAATCAACACGTCTTGAATTTGAAGGATATTTATGTTGGTACGATCATTGTGGCTCAAGTAAAACATGAATGATCTTGAATCAGCCCTCCAATCTTCTGCTGAACTTCATGCTCAAATATTGTGATACAGTGCTTAGAAAAGAAGTAGACAGATGAGTAAGCTGGAATCAGGAAGAGATTTCTGAGCTACCACTAATGATATGAGCAATTTCCAGCATGACAAGCAATATAGAAGTGGAAGTATTGGTATTACCATCAGTAATTAGCCACTTCTGAGTGTTTCAAGTGCCTTGCAGCACCTGACAGCTGTAGGTGTGCAAATTTTTCTGTGATATTTATTCTGCAGTGCTAATTGTTCCCTGCTGGAGGATGATGTTATTTCTGGACAACTTGTGCCTTGACCATCGTCTGATTGATCTAGCACCAAAAAGCATCCTGTGTTTCACTCACAGGGAAAGTGAGCAATATTTCCTGGCAGAGCTAAGTATATATTCCTAATTTAGTTGTCCTGATCCGGGAAATTGTTGCGTATAGATTATAAAATGAAGGCCCTGTTGCCTTTGAAAAATCACGGCCTACTCCTGTTACTCTGGCTAAGTAGAAAAGGATTCTGGGTGGAAATAGAGGTGGAAAACAAGTTATGTAACCATAGAAAACAAGTTATATAACCATCACGTGTTCACATTGTGGCTTATGGTGGCTGGTTAAATTATGTTGGTTGTATTTTAAAAGTATACAGATTATAAAGGTCTAATTGCTTAAAAAGGCCTCTTTTTTGGAATAAATGAGCCCCCTTTTGCACCTACCCGAGGACTCTGCGTTGCTTCTTATTGCAACAGGAAATGAACAATTTTCTTTAGGTACAGACTATTTTTCTTTACGGCTCCTTTGCAGGATCATGACCATTCACCCAGTAAGCTCTGCAAAGGTCAAGGACCTGGTGGCACACTCTCCGTGAAGTTGGAGGTCAGCCTCTCTGACGGTGATATGAGTCAAGTTTGTCATTACTCATTCACCTCCTACACCCTACAGCAGCTCTCCAGGGTCACACAGTGTGGAACAAAACAAAGGATTTAATGAAAAACAAAATTTTAGCTCCGTTTCAAGCTCCAAACCAGAAAACAATAATTTCTCTTCTTGACCTGTTTTAAAAGTGCAAGATAATAGCTTGAGTTCTTTCACATATACAACAAATACAAAGGAAATGAGAATTGGAAATGAAGATTGGCATTCCTACTGCTTCCATTTGTTTCCTTTCATCTTCTACATGAAAACAAAATCCAATTACTGCTTTATAATAACAACAAAACATTTACTATGAGTAGAAAACTTTGAAAGTAATGAAAGACAATCCTAACGAAGACCATTAAACCTTACCAGACATGCTTTCTAGGAGATTGTTAGCTGGCTTACGAAATTCTGGACAATTTCTCTTGTCCACAAAAAACATGTCTTGTATTTGAACCATTGAACCAACTTTTGAACCATTAATGCTCTCACCTTCAGTCAGTGACACCTCATAAAAGCATCCTATAGCTTTTGTGGAATGAGTGTAAGAACGAGCAGTTTTCGGTATGAAACAAGGATGGAAACCTGGCAAAAATAAAAGATTTTAAAATAATGGAGTAAATTCACTGGAAAGCATTTATTGATTGTGCTGTTTTTTTATCCAGAGGTGCATATAAGTTTGACAAGGCTGGCAGAGAGACGATATATCTTTCATTATGCCAGCTACTACAGCTGGAAAAAAGGCTAAATTATTAAACTATTGTTTTTTTTTCATGTCAGCTCTTCATGTTATATTGTTAACTTCCACATCATCATGGCAATGCCATTATAACCCAACTTCCTGAGGATATTACATAGCCAAGGTTAATTATTGGCACTGTACTGCCTACTTCAATCTGGTGAATCTAGGAGTTCTTACAGGCAGAATTATTCAGCTCTTGGTGCTCTTGGTCCAGCTGAAGTTTATGTCAGTGACAGAAGTAACTACTGTCATAAAGCAAACATAAGATTTGGAGCTGCATACTGAGAGGAAACAGGAGTGCTAAAGAGATTTTATTTCTCTATTTATTTCCTCTCTCTTGAAATCAAAGAGCCCTAGAGAAGCATTTAATATTTACCATAAATCTACAGAAGCAAAATTTGGTCAACACAGAAAATAGTTTGTATTTTTGAATGTACTTGTGTGAGCCTACCCTCTGCAAAGCTTATTGCAAACTTTTTTTGCATCTGAACTGGCTTAATTATTCCATTATTCAATTGTACCATTTAAATGTGGTAGAAAATCTTTAAAATTTGTTTTCCTCAAAATGTAGGCACTGGAGCATTATACTCTCCAAGTGATATGAGAAAATTAGATTCAGTCTTGTGAGCCTGCTTGCTTTGAATGAAATTCGGCTGTAAATACAAGAGTAAAATATGATTGGGAGAGTGGTTTTACTGCAGATCTGGCCTGTTTTGTATTTGTTGCTGAACACACGGAGGCAGAAAAATTCATGCTGCACTGCAGTAAAACCTAATATGCCATTAGAATATATGTGTGACAGCAGCAGAAAGCATGAAACTCCAGGAATTTTCCATAAAAAAATAAAGACATGAAAATTAAATAAATGACCTTTGCATTTTACTTATTTATTTGGTTATGGATTTTGCATAGAATCAAAGAAAACCATTGTTTTAATTCACTTATCCTCATAGAGATGCATCCCAGTGGTTCCTTATAACCTTTCTAATGAATCCCTTCTTCTGTCACTACAAGACCTGAATCTGTCAAATATTTTCTATTCGTATTCTATATTTAAAAAATCCTGCTTTCATGCACAGATTTTTTTCCTTTTCCTGTGAACCATAGTGATTTATTGTCTGTGGCCTACACAGTGCCTTATTTCCTTGGTAGTAATTGGATATTTGGAAGAGGTGGTGAAAGTCTGGAGAGGGGAAGAGAGGTAGAAGAATGCTCCTGAAGGGAGATCGGTATTAAATGAGGACAACTATGGAAAACCATGAGGTTGACCACTATGTTTCAGTCCCTCCTAGCCCTCAGTCATGCATAGACATTCACACTCTAATGAAGCAGAAAGGGGGAAATGCCCTTTCCATTCACTCCACAACAATTCCACTTGAGGTTAAGAGTTTCTTTAAAATGATACTATAGTTTCTAAGTGCCCCAAAGCTTGCCTGAATGATATATAACTGTGAGGCTGAAGCTGTTACATGGAACAATTTAAATCTCTAGCTTACCTACACCCATCTAAACAGACAAAAAGAAATCTCACTACATCCACATGCCAATCTAGGAAGAGGAATGAAAGCCAGAGCACAGGAAGATAGAATTGTATCCTGAAAAGTCACTGATTCTGACATTTTCATGCAGAAGTCAGCGAGTGAAAACTTCACATTGTATGCCATAGGTAATATACATTAGTAGGAATTTGTCCTGGCTAGTGACAGAGAAGGAACAGATAGACCCTTTTTATATTTATTTACTAACCTATTTTTTTTTTTACATCTGTACACATCATAGGAGACAGCAAGAGAAGAGCACTGTATCCCGATGTGGCTGTTAGACTGGGGAAAACTGGAAAAGATACAAAAAGCTGTTACAAGAATAATTAGAGAACTGAAGTACATGCCTTCAGTTCTTCAGGTGGGACACCTGAAGAACAAGAACTGCTCTGCTTTTCAAAAGATGACTGAGAGATGAATTGGTTACAAAATTTTTGCATTGATGAGGAGAAAATAGAACTCTTTCATCTAGTAGAGAAAAGCATAACAAGAATTAATGACTACAAGCTTCAGCCATACAAATTGAAATAAGAAATTTGGCACATATTTTGAAGCTTACCCTGAGTCAAGGAGTAGTTTCAAACTCCTAAAGGTGAAGTTGCACACTTTGGTTACTGTTGGATGATAAGTTAAAACTGTCTGTAGAGCTACAAGTTGCAGATCATTGAATCATAGAATAATAACACCTGTGCCCTGATGTGTGAACTCTGAGCCAGGACACAATTCTGCTTGTTTGTGTCTATGGTAGTGCCCATCTACACCACTGCTTTGTCCATCTACACTGCTTTCTCAATCTGCTCATCTCCCACAACAGTCCCTGTCCTTGGATGTCATTGAGGCTGTTTAAAATACAGATCTGGAAGGCCACATTTGAGATTTCTCTTCAAAAAAAACAGGGCTTTAGTCAAGATTTTTTGAACCTTGGTCCTTCTTCACCTTGCAGCTTAAGTGGCATAAGACCATGATTTATGGGATTTTCCATTTGCATTACACCTTTGGTCCATGCTTTGGGTTTGATGTGACAGCAAGGTCATGGCTTGGGATAATCACCCCTCTCAACATGCAGGTCAGTGCCATGCACACTTCCTGTGTTACCTCAATTCTACTTATGCCCATTGACATCCCAACAAGACAAGGAATTAAATAGTTGGCCTCAGGGGACAGAGGGAAGTTGCTATGCAAGCTCTCCACTGGTGATGTGATCAGTGATGGGCTCTGCTATGCCAAGGATTTTGAACTTCACTGTCATATAACCAGGTTCAATGCAAATCCTGTTTTCTTGAGCATCAGCTGGTGGTAGGCTCTCCTTTAGAGTGAACCAACAAAATCTCGCTGAAACAAAGCACACTTCTATGGTCCAGATTGCTCCAAAGACATCTCTCCTAAGAATGGGACTTGAAATACTAAACATAGAGAAGATTTTCCATCCTCCAGCATCATTATATCTTCTCATGCCACACTCCAGGACAAAAAACCTGAAAATAGTGTCTTAGGACCATGGGGGCCTATGGGATTGTTCCAAGAACTATGGACTGAAGACAGAGCAACTCCACTGTAGAGAGTCAGTCCCCAACTGTGAGTTGCAACTGCTCTGCAGTACTTGATCTGGTGGTCAAATAATATTCCACAGAGTGGACACATTTAAACAGCATATGCAAAACCATCTGTGCTACGCTGTAAACACCAGAAAGACTAGAAAGAGATCATATCTGCAACTGCTGCTGAAAAGAGGGTCTGCAAGAAAGGCAAGTTGGTTAATAACAGAGTTTGTATTCTGCCTTTAGCTGGGATAGAATTCATCTTCTTCTTAACAGCTGGTGCTGTTCTGTGTTTCAGATTGAGTAAGAGGATAAAGTTGTCAAAGTCATGATATCTTGGTTGGTGCTGAGCAGTGCTTACCCTGAGTCAAGGACTTTCAGTGCCTCATGTTCTGCCAGTGAGGAGGTGCACAGGAAGCCAGAAAGGAGAACCAAACTGGCCAAGGGGATATTCCACACCACAGAATGCCATGGTCAGTGTATAAACTGGGGGCAGTTGGCCAGGAGCTGCTGGTGACTGCTCAGGGATGGTCTGCGTGTTGGTGAGTGGGTGGCCAATAATTTTATTGTGCATCAGTTGATTCTTTTGGTTTTTATACCTTTCTCTCATTTTCCTTGTTCATAATCATCATCATCATCATCTCAATATCAACTACCTTATCAACAACTATAATAATAATTATTATTATATTAATTTATTTCAATTAATTAGCTGATCTTAATACAGGCCTTTTACCATCTTCTGAATCTTTTCCCCATCCTGCCATCCCACCAGCAGCACGGGGTGGGTGAGGAATGAGCAAGCAGCTTGTGGCACTTTGTTTCTGTCTGATGTTAAACCATGACAGACTGTCACTACAGTAAGGACATCCTAAATGGAAAAAAAAAGCATATTTAAGATGAGCATCCCAACACTTTCTCTGAGGCCAGTTATTTGTTACAAGAAATTAATATCACCTAGATCTCCATGGAAAAGATGGCTATCAAAAAATTACATGATTTATCACCAGTGAGGACCAGAGTGGCATGATTAGGATGGATGATACCTGAACTTTTTTTAGTTTTGGTGTGTTTTTTTCCAATCTTTTGTCATACCTTACACATTTCTAGTCATTCAGACAGATCCTATGTCCTAAGTCATCCTTGACTGGTATGGCAGGGGTAATAAAACTGAGTAGAGTATCAGATAGCAATGCTGCATCGCCAGGCAGGTCCCAAAACAGATTGCTCAGAAAGGCTGTGGGGTCTCCCTTTCTGAAGATATTCAGGAACCATCTGGATACAATCCTGTGCCATGTGCTCTAGGATGATCCTGCCTGAGCATGGTTGTTGGATCAGATGACTCACTGTGGTATCTTCCAACCTGAATTATTCTTTAATTCTGTGAAAATGCTAAGATTTTATGCTGAATATCCTTCAGATGCTTTCATGTCCAAGAATTCAGCATTTCTTACAAACACATGGATTTCCTGCAACTTTGACAGCGCATATTTATTAAGTTTCTCTTGATAAAACAGAATCCAGGATAGAAAATGGTTGACAGTGTTGTGAAGTCAGCAACAAGTAGACTCACTTATGAAATTATAAAGGTGTCACTAGAAGTGTCACGATTTCTGCAGATGGAATTTCAAAAAGCTGAGATGCCAGGACCTGCAAGTCCAGATCAGAAGAAAACACTGAATTATGTAAAATAAAAATAAGCTTTATTTCTCGAATCCTGCATATGTACAGTTTCAAGTTACAGACCACAGCTATGAAGATTTCCCAGAAAAAAAAATAATATACAGGGATTACACAGTTCTTGTAGGGTCGGTCTTACAAACAGTTCCTGTGGGTGAGTTAACGAATTGCAGCTGGTGAGAAGGTGCAGGCGTTTCCAGGGGCTTTCCCTGGACCCATCCTGTTGCCATCTGCTCCCCTTTCATTTTGCAATTATTGTACAAACAGCAGCATGCTAATGTGAGTGCAGTAAAGCTGTGGTCAGATTTGACTCTGGTAGTAATGACTCTATCCCTACCTCCAAGCCACACCTGCTGAGTCAAGATCTTGAGAGGGTCTAATGAGGCATGAGGTGGCCTCTGAACAAGCCAGAGCAGCATGAGCCAAGACAGGTCCTGGCAGGAGGAGCTGCCAAGTATTCAGGGTGGCACTGCAGCTCCGCTGGTCACCAAGCACCAGGCACACTCAGGCTCCTTGGCATGGCGTGAGCTGAGAAGTAGCTGTGGAAGGCACTGCTCCATGAACTTAGCCAGGCCAGCTGGTGCCAGCTGTGCTAGACCACTCTCCAGTGTCCTATGATCCTTCCAGTGCAATGGAGTGAAGCCTTCCAGTTGAGAAGGATCTCAGCTTGGAAGGATGGGCAGAGAATCCTGCCAACTGCATGGTGGGGAGCCAGATGCAGCAAAGCCTGTTTTGACCTTCTGTGTGTTTGCCATCCAGCTAAAGTCTAGCTGGACTAGACTAGCTAAAGACTAATATCTGTGAAATTCTGAAGAGTTATCCTCTCAGGGCCCCTAACTGGTGCAGCAGAAAGAGTTAAAGGTTACCAGATATCAGCTAATAAATGAAGTCTTTCTGTTCTCAGCTGTACTTTCATGTTGGTCGTAAAAATTCATTGCATAACAGGGAAACCAGAACAGATGTCCATGAATGTTGCTTTTGTGACCACCAGACCTTCTTCATTTATAGTACAGATCCAGCAATGATATCAGGTTTTGGTATCTTAAAATCAAGTTTGGATGACTTTTTGAAAGAAACAATTTTTTGCCAGACACACCACATTCAGTTCAGAGATAGCTAAATGAAATATTATCATTGAAGAAAAAAATGATTAACCTACTCATGCCTTTTAACCTAATGCTAAGTGCACCTTTGGTTTTCATTGTAAATGATACAATATTTGATGTATGCCTCTAAAATTGCAAAGAAAAAACACAGAACCATGATTTGACTACACACAATAGCACAAACACCTCAATGTTCTTGTGTATCCCAAATATCAGTATTTTCATGACAAACTCATATTCAGCTTATGTTTTGTGTTGTTTGTTGTGGGTTTTTTTAATGACTGGTCTGGCAAAACAGCTCTGCCCAGGAGTACATGCTGACAGAGCTGAGAAGTGAGAAGATAATGGTGCAGAGAAAACAGAATTCCTGTTTGGTAAAAAAAAACCCCAGTGAGATTTAACAACTCACCTTATTACATTAGCCAAGTAGAAAGTTGAACAAAGGATGCCAAGCAATCAATAATAAGAAGTTTTATTGAAAATATAAAATTATGGAGCAACATTATGTATACTTAAATTCCTCCTACTGGCATCTCCCCTTTTGAGCAATACTACCAAACAGACACTTTTCTGGGAGAGGTGTCTGTCCCCTCATCTACACACTAAACCTCATCTCAGGGCAGATAATGAACTCTGGAATTAGCTATAGGACTCCTCCAAGCAGATTATCCAGTTGCTTCAATATGTGCACTGGCTACCTGTGGCTTCAGCCAGTAATGTCCATCTTTCTTTGAAATTTTTCAATGGTTTCAGAGCCAGTTCTACCTTGTAGAACTTGTACTATTAAAGAAATCATTAGTCTTGTCACGGCAGTTGATCCTTAACTTTCAGACATTTCAGTTTCCTAGGTTCAGAGTCATTCATGCAAATGACAGCATGACACAGAAATGCATGTGGCTGTTCATTCAAAGAATTAAAAAAACACAATTTCAATGAGAAGAAGAAAGTTCTTGTTTTGACACTGCTCCAAATATAAAGCATTTTCAGTTCTTCTTTTCTTTATTAAAGCACTAGATCATGACATTTAGATGACTGATGAAAGAATGTATTTTACTTTTATTTTTCTATTATTGAGGATTAATATGAGTAACGATCTTAGAGATACACTCATTAAAGTCTCCTATTCCTGTGAATAGCAGTGGTAGTCTCTGTGTGAGCAGGGAAGGCTTCCTACACATTGCCTGAAGACTTCATTTTATTATTTTGTTATATTAGCATTATTTGTAGAAAGGGCTAAAAATGCTGAGAAATGAGGATGGAACACAGACACAATAGGGAGCTGGGAGGAAAATGTGGTGGAGACTAAATGGGCATGTGATTTGTGCCCTTATCTGAGAAGCTCTGAGAAGCAGAAGTGATCAGAGTGGTCCTGATCAGACCTGTGTCTGTGATTTGCTGCTTAACTCTAGAGAATATAGTCCACTCAGATGGACAGGCTCTTTTAGTATCTAAAATGATTCAATTTGCGAAGCAAGCATTCCAAAGGTTTTACATAAATGCCTGACTCCTCCTGATTTCTGGAAAAGTAATCCGCCAACCTGACTGCGTGGAAATGAGCTTTAAAGTTCCAGCTTTTTCTGTAAAACTTGTGCATCTAGAGTTAAGCACAACTGAATTTGTGACTTCACTGTCTCCTGATTAGGGCTTGTGTGCAGACTGGGCAGCTGGATCCCTCTATCCATGGAGAATCTCTGGTAACCCTGGCTGCCAACAGATTTTGCTGGGCAATTCTGTGGGCCTGTCTTTCTTATTAGGGCTGTGTGGTTATTTATAGAGCAATGGCTAAGGCTGGTGATCCACTCACTGTGAAAAGCCATAGCAAGCGGTGGTGGCTGAAAGTGTTATATTTAAGCTTTTTGGTTGTAAGGGCTGATGGGAAATTGGATTTTCAAAAAGCTTTTTTTGGTGGGGAAGTCATGTTTATTTTTCAATGCATCTTTAACATTAGACCACAAAATTTTCCCAAAGATTCAATAACTGAAAGTTCTGCTTTTCAGAATTCTGTCACAGTACCTTACAGTAACTGTGATCCAATTGCATCATTCCATTTTTCTCTGACAAACTGCATCTCCCATGATGCACTGAAGCTGGGAAGATCCAAAATACACTGATAAAGACCATATGATCCATCAGAAAAGGCATAAAACAGCCTGCTAATGTACAGCAAGGAGATATGCATGTATCATTGCTGTGAAATTTCAGACTGTTAAACACCCTGGAAATATTTCCACACTGAAATATTTGTGTTCTCCACAATTATGCTTATTCTTATAGTTTAAAAATCAAATCAAACCAAATCAAACAAAAATATTCAAACAACCAAATAACTAAAAAATCTGCAAAATTAACTGCTGATGTTGTTACAGGTAAAGGGACAGAAAGAAAACAGAGGTAAAGAAAGGTGGAGGGATCTGACCCAGAGACTGAGTTTATTTTCAGGAACTCTTCATTGTTTAGAATACTGTTTTGCTTCACAAGCTCTAAGACTAGAAGCAGAATAGAGGGAGGCACCAGAGCATGCTGTCAAGATGGAACATTAGTCATGTCATCAGTCTATGCTTAAATAATTCCCATGTGTGCAGCTACACCTAGTTAAAGACACTAGGTCGTATTTTCAGCTCTGCTAAATGGTTTCATAAAACCTTTGAAATTATGGAATTGTGCTAATGTGTTACTGAAGAAAGTTAAACTCTTTTTCTTCGTTAAAAAAAATCAACTTGTAATTGGCAACTCTCTACCTTTAAACACATGGATCAACCTTTGCATTTTGCTTAGGGAAAATAATAAACTGTGATTTCTCCTATAAGTCTGCAGTCATTTGGGAGAGAGAAGCAGAGATCAGCTGTTGTTGCAGAGAATGTCAGAGGAGTTTGTGGCAGCAAGCCATAGTAAGGAGGTTAAATAAAACCTCCATCATGACATGTTTTGTTCACACCACTGGAGTGAGATTAATATTAAAATTAGCAGGTCATTATGCTCCTTGGGGAATAGGTGTAAAGTTTACCCTGATAAAAGTAGCTCTTATAACATCACATACACAGCAGAGCTGGCTAATAAAAAATATCAGACTACAGAAAAGAAAGAGGAATAATGATCCAGGCTTGTTATAGCTTCCTCCTTCTCCTTGTGCGTACTCTCAGCTGCTCCCAGGATGAAAACCACAAGAATTTGCAAGGAAGAGAATGATCTCTTATTGCCCAGCTGGGGAATGTAGAGATCAATGAGATAAGCCAGGGGCAACATGAGAGTGAAGGACTCAGTGTCTCAGCAGTGTTACCCTCACCTCAGCTGAGGACATGACTTTCTGACTGTCATCTAACTTTCATCCCACCTAACACTAATGCTCAGTTGTTTACCTCACACCATTTCCCTTCACTCAGCCTTTATCCACTTTCACATTTTAATGTTTTTATCTGCTTACTGCTGCTCCCACAGAATTCTGCCCTAAAATGTTAAAAAATGACAGTCAAATATTGAAATAAAAGGTCATCTGTGATGCAAACAAGGGTTTTGCCAAACTTGTCTCAGATCATAATGTTTACCTGTTACATTACCACCTCTCCTTCCATCTTGACCAGTAAGATAATGAGCCCCCTGTAAAACAGGTTCTCTTCTGTTTGCATAGAAAACTAGATTTGGCTTGGAGCCACAGACGCAGGTCTTCACATGAGTGGAGTTGCTAAGCTACAAAGTTTTGCTGGTACCTTAAATTTCACTAGTCTTTATGAAAAATAGCTGCTCAGGATAAATAGAGCATTGAGTCATGCTCCCACTCACCTTTGTAGGGGCCAGCCATGGGCACAGGACACCCCATAAAACAGCAAACCACAGCAGCATCTGTGAGAAAAGGTGACATTCTGGACATCAACAGAAGATTCTCAAATGTCTCCTTTTGAAGGAACAAAAACCAAAATTTACTTTTTCCCCCCCACAGAACACCATTTCAGCATGCAACACATTTCCACTGCAAGTGTTTGAGACCAAGAATGTAGAGAGAGGAAAGGAAGAAGAGTATGTACCTATAAATAATATAACAAAGAATAGCTGAGGTAAAGAAAACAGCTAAGATGAGGAGAGACTGATGAATCCTCATGATACAAAGCTCAAGACAAACAGTAACTGTTAAGATCTAGGATAAGAGCATTACTCAGGCAGATTATCATATAGCTGTCTCCTGTGAGAGCTATTTCATCTTATTCTGAAGCATTTGACTCTGGTCCTAGGCCATAAGTCTATAAATGAGTTGACAAATGTTATTTCTGACATTGTGGTAAATCTTATATTCCACAACCAGGGCAGCTGGCAGGTTTTGAGACAGTCTGCTGGATTAGACTTTATTCGCACAAATCACTGCAAAGAGGCAGTACTATAAAGTATTGTTACATCACACCTCTATTGTTATGCCAAGCTTCTTGAACTGTTTTTTTCCTCAAAGGACAGAATCCAGAACTCCAATGAATCTTGATTAAACTGAGTGTGGGCATGTTCTGATGTATAAGGCAGATTTCTTGACTGAAAACACAGTGGAATATTTCACTCAAATCTTTAATCTCAGCATCTCTTTGCTGCTAGGGCAGACTTTCAAAGACACATTCGAGATGCATGATAAAGAATAGTACCCACATGAGTAATCTTGCAATAAACAGTGAGAAGACTTCTGGCCAGGAAAATAATTTCTTTTATTGTAAAATTTTAATTTAATTCATTTACATACTTTATATATATGCCATTTTTTAAAAATTGGGGCTTTCCCTCCTCTTCATTTTGTTCCCCAAACATTTAATTTTTCTTATTAAAACTTCTTTGTGTGTGTGTGTGTGTGTGTGTGTGTGTGTGCATGTGCGTATGTCTCTTTATTATTTTTCTATTCTTCCCACACTGTATTTTCTCCTGAAATCTACTTTGTGTTATGCCAGCTTTCTGTGCTGTTGAACATTTTTAGATTTTTCTCATCGTTGCAGAGTCCTTTGCTAGTTTCTGATTCTCTGCTAGAAAAGACATTTGAGGATTCTTCTTTTCTTTTCAAGACTTCATAGAAAAGCCAAAAAGCACAGGGGCTGATCAGGAAGAAAGGTCAGTTGCTAATAGGAAAGGTTGCATCACAAATATTCCTCTACTGAGCAGCGCTGCACCAATCGCGGCAAAGGACACACCAGCGTGTCAGCTCTGCTGCTGTGCTGAACAATGTTCCCTCCTGCTAGCACATCTCCCTATGCAAATAAGGCTTCTTGGATGGCACAAAATAATTTCTAACAGAGATGCTAATAAACTTTTTAAAAGACATTATAAAAAAATGTTGGGAAAATTGCTGGAGGAGACCCCATCTGGAGTACTGCACCCATCTGTGGGGCCTCCAGCAGAAAAAGGACATGGACCTGCCGGAGCAAGTCCAGAAGAAGCCCATGAAGATGATCAGAGGGTTGTAGCACCTCTCCGGTGGAGGCAGGCTGAGGGAATTGGAGTTGTTCAACCTGAAGAAGAGAAAGTTTGGAAAAGGGAGCACTTACAGCAGCTTTCCAGCACTTGAACAGGGCCCATGAGAAGGATGGGGACAAACTTTTTTGCAGGGGCTGCTGCAATAGGACAAGGAATAATGATTTTAAAGAGAAGAAGGATCAATTTAGGTTAGTTATAAGGAAGAAACATTTTCACAAAAAAAAACCCTGGCACAGGTTGCCCAGAGAGGTGGTAGATGCTGCAACCCTGGAAACATTCAAGGTCAGGTTGAACTGGGCTTTGAGCAACTCGATTAAGTTGAAGGTGACTCTGTTCATTATAGGAGGGTTGGAATTTATAACATTTAAAGTTTCCTTCAAACACAGACTATTCTATGATTCTACCAGGATTAAAGTTTAAGTGCATTGCTGTAGAGTGCAGACACTCAAGAGAATATTTAGGGTCTGGTATATCATTTCTGGTGGCTACAGCAGGAGATGGGGAGATAAAATCTGGGCTGCTTTTTTGTTTGATTGTTTTGCTTTTTTCTTCACCAGATCTCATGTGGCCGTGGGCTAATTGGGTAACTTGCTGTGCCTTGGATTCCCCTTCCTAATTGCTGTTTTCCAATAAACTGCATAGACCTGTGACATTTCCAAAGCAAAATGAAAGAACAGGAAAGTGCACTTAAAATTCAGTATGTGTCCTTAAAGCTCTATTAGTTACTCTTAGCACTCCCTCTTAGTTCAGCGTTGGAAGGGCTTTAGAACAATTAAAACAAAACTCAGTTGAATTTAAATATTGTTCTCCAGACTTCCAATCAAAACTCTTTAATTTTTTAAACTCTTTAAAGTTCAGGTCAGCTGAACTTTCATCACAGAACAATCTGGAAAAGAAATCTCTGAATTCAACACAGAAAGTTTTAGTGTTTACAATATTCCCAGGAGTGGGAATGGGAAAGGGTGAGTTAGGGTGGTTGTAGTCCCAGTTCACCTTGCATTCCTATGGCATGATGGGCTTGGAGACACGATTTACATGCAGCTATGTTACTCTGCAGCCCTGTTGCAATTTATTCTTCAAAGTTATCTCTTTCTTCTTCAACTACAAGATGGTCTCATTATTTATATATCAGCAAACTCCACATAAATTTTATGGTTTTGTCCTTAAGAAAACACAGCGATAGATTGATTCTGGATGGAGGGAAGGAAGAGAGGGAGAAAGAGAGAGAGGGAAGAAAACAGGGAAAGGAGGAAAGAAAGAAGAAAGCAGGTTAACTAAAAAATAGTTAACCAGCAGGTGGGAAGCTGGTTAAGTAAAAAGTACTGGCAGTAAGATACAGCTTCTGATGCTTAGTTCTGTAAAACACCTGAAGTTTATATGTAAATTTTCTTTCATTCCAGCAGCACTAGGTACAGTCTCAGGTGCCTTATGTGTGTGGTTCTTTGCAGGATGGGAGGGTAAGGAGATAACTGCTATATTATCCAGGAGTTACCCTCTCTGTTTTATAGTCCTTCTTACACGTTATATCAAGGCAGGGCTGTGAAATCCACTGCCTGAAATTACATGACAGTTGTGATCACTTCCATATCTGGAGCATTTCTGGAGTTCTACAGCTGCTTGCTTTTAAATTTGAGCACACATGGACGAGATCTGATGGAAGAGAGCACCAGTGAGAGGTGAGGGTATGGATGACCGCTCATGTAGGGAGCACATGGAGAGCACATGCTGCTTTGGCTGGGTGAACAGTTGGCTGATTCATATTTACTACATTTGGTTTTAGACCCGTCTCCTCCATTCCTTTGTTTAAATGTTGAAAATTTTCTATGCAAAAGACATTCCATGGAGGCATTTACAGATACAAGAAAACACTGGGAAAAGTAAATATCTTTCATATTTGTAGAATTTTTTGTTCATGTTGGAAGGGACCTTAAACATCATCTAATTCCATCCCACCAGACATGGGCAGGAACACCTTCCACTACACCAGTTTACTCAGAGTCCCATCCAACCTGGCCTTGAGCACACCCAGGGATGGAGAACCCACAACTTCTCTAGGCAAGTGTGCCTGTGCCTCACCACTTTAACTGTAAAGAATTTCTTCCTCATGTCTAACCTAAAACTGCCCTCTTTCATTTTAAAGCTATTTCCTCTTGTCCTATCACAGGATAATGTAATCATAGAATCATAGACTATCCTAGGTTGGAAGAGATTCACGGGAATCATTGAGTCCAACTCCTGGCCCTGCACAGAACATCCCAACAATCCCACCGTGTTTCTGAGAGCATTGTCCAAAGGCTTCTCAAACTCTATCAGGGTTGGTGCTGTGACCATTTCCCTGAGGAGCCTGTTCAAGTGCCCCACAACACTCTGGGTGAAGAACCTTTTCCTAATATCCAATCTAAACCTCCCTTGACTCAGCTTCAGGCCATTTCCTTGGGCCTTGTCACTGGTCACCACAGAGAAGAGATCAGTGCCTGCCCCTCTGCTTCCCCTCACAAGGAAGCTGTAACTGCAATGAGGTCTTCCCTCAATCTCCTCTTCTCAAGGCTGAACAGACCAAGTGACCTCAGCTGCTCCTCACAGGGCTTCTCCTCTAGACCTTTCACCACCTTTGACACTTTCTATCAGCTTTATGTCTTTCTTTTATTGTGGCTTCCAAAATTGCACACAGGACTCCGGGTAAAGTACCTTGAGGTGAGCACGTAGTGAGCTCTCACTACACGTCCTTGTAAAAAGTCCATCTCCAGATTTCTGGACAAGGACCTGTGTGGGACAGTGTTAAATGTGATGAGGGAAGAGCAAGTGATGTCATCGAGGTAAATGACATCACTTGTTCTTCACTCATCTACCAAGGCTGTAACCTCACTGTAGAAGGCCACCAAGCCTGTCAAACAAGATGTGGCCTCAGTGAAGGGCAAATTTACTAATTTGCTGGTGATATTAAATCAGTCATGTCAACTAGTAAGTGGCATATTATCTTTATGGAAATCAGACATTGTTATTGAGCTTGTTATTGAAGGGTTGGAAAGAAAAACTGGAATTATCTTGGATTTTTTAGGTGCAGAAGAGTTAGATATTTTGTTATTTCCTTTTTTATTTACGTTGGAATAATATCAGCACTATTTCTCTTACAAAATTAATTTTAAAACAAGAAAGAAAATTTCTCAAAGGCTAAATAAATAGACCAGGAAAAAAAACCAGTCTATTTGTGATTGCAAGGTTTATTTTTTTGGTATTTCTTTGGGAGGTTTTTTTTTAGTTTGCTTTTTTAAAATTTTGAGATAAAAATTCTCCCTACAATTTATGCATAACACTGATTCCATTTAATCAGAAATCCTGTCAAAAGTGGACTACCTGTAAAATAACTTTCCCTGTATAACAATTTCAATGGTTTCAATTCAACCTAAAGTATAAAGATTTTCCTTATGTGCTTTTTAAAAACCACATGGAAATTAAACTTAGTGAAAATAAAATGTGGGAAAGACCAACACACTTTCAAAATATTTCTTTTTCTTTAGTAGTATTAGTATTTTCTTAGCACTGATCCAAGTCTCCAGACAAAATAAAAGGAAGGTATTGACCCCCTCTAAAAGCAGCCCTGGGAGAGACATTGGTCTCTTAATGGCAGATCCTAGTTTTACTTCCTTTATGGGCATAAAATGATGCTACAATTCCCTTTTACAGATGCAGCAGATTTCCTTTTTGAGTCTGGTTGGCTGTGGACAGAGGTGTGTGCCGAGGCACATCTTCCTGTTATTGTCTGTCCTTTCCATGATCCTACTCAGGATACCAAGGTGCACCTGCCTGTGGTGGTGTCCTGCTGCAATCTGCAATGATTTCTATTCCCAATTATAAGTGCTGGAGACCAGGATCCCTGCACTGCAGCAGGTAAAAAGAGTAATTCTTATTGAGTCAGACACGTAGGAAGCTCTCCCTCATTTCCATTTCCATTTCCTATCCGCTCCTCTACATTTGTTAAGAATAAATATAATTTTTCATGCAGAAAGCAGCAGTTCACAAGGTATGGGAGTTATAAATCCTTAAGGGATGGATATATTTCTTGCTCATATGTACAGATGCCTTTTATCTTTCTGTGTATTGAAGAATAGAAATGCTGCCAGTCTCTTTGCTCATTTAAAAGACCATTCAATGAGCTACACTAAACATTTGCATAGTACAGGCCATGGAGTCTCACCCAGGGGCTCCTGCACTGAGCCTTGTGCTTCTGTATGAGCGAAGTGGGAGGAACCAAACGTGTTACCCACCTCTCTGCACTGCTCCCAGAGCACCCACTGGCTTTTGTGGGCCCCAAGGGGAGCCCATTGTGCTGTGCTCCATGGATGGAAACTCCATGTCCTTGTGGCTTGGGAATCCCTGTTCAGAACAGCTGAGCTATCACTTAACCTTCAAAGCATGCTATCTTTGCTACCCTATTTAAAAGCACAAAGCAAAACAAGATATCCTTATTTTAGCTATCTACATGTGAAAGCCAAAGCACCTGTGGTACTTGGTTAAGAGTCTTGAGGATGGAGGCAGTGCTCAATGGCTGCTGCAATCCAAACAAATCCAGGTTTATCAATGACCTGTTTTGTGTGGAGACATGAAAGCATATGGGAAGGGCAGAGACTGAGGAGAGAGACGAGTCTGAAAGTCATAATAGGAAGCCTTTGGGTAATGTTTAATTATATTTATACCATGTGTAATTTATAATAGCTTTTCTAATATACTGAAGATACTCAGTCAGAACTATTGTTACTCCCTCATGGAAAGCATAAAATTATAATCATGCTCATATTTCATTAACAGAAATGGCATGCAACAAAATTGTTTCTGGGTTGGGTTTTATTTTGACATTCAGGAAGAGTGTAATTCAATACTAAAAAGCTAATGTTATACAATATAAAAATTATTATGTACATGTCACTGAAAATATATAAAATTTACAGATTTCATAGCTTCTTCATTTCATTATTCCTGTTCAGAGAAAAGGTGATATTAAAGTACATTAAGAAGTTACTAAATTCATGATACATTGGCTAAATGTAGATAAAACTGTATGAAATAGAATTAATGTTTTTCTAAAAAAAAACAAGCCTCACTGTTTGCAGCACCTGGCAAATTACATTAACCACCTGCATTTAGAAATTCTCCACGTAGTCTTTGTGAAAATAATAAGAAACCTAGGACTGAAAATGAGCAACTTTCCAGACACATGTTGGGTTTGTTATAATAAGATTCCATGCCTGACTAGCTTTTGTCTTCTGTTTTACATATGACACAATCACCTAAGAATATTTTCCACTTATAGTAATGAAACACACCTTTGGAGATAAAATATATGAGACTAAAAAATATAATTAAACTGAAAGGGAGGAGCAGATGAATCAGGAAATTTGTAATGATGAAATGAACCGATGTTCTGTGTACACCAGGCAAAATTACTACGTAAGGCAAGTACACAGTGATGGAGGTGAGCCTAGAGAAGTGCTCCCTCTCTGCCTGAGTGGAAGGGGTCTGCTCCACTGCCTTACACTCAGCCTTGTCTGTAGTGATTCATGCCAGTTTTGTAAGGGGCCCAGCAGATACACAGCCACTCCAAAGCCTTCATTCACCTTGTGTGACACTGGTTCACAACTGATTGACTACCTGTAAGTAGTAACAGATAAGTTTTCAGGCAGCCTGCAACATGGTTCCAAGAAACGTGAACTGTCAATTTATTTCAGGTGTCCGGGAACATGTGTCAACACTGGGAATGATTTCATTTCCTGGGGAGAAAAGTGGATTTCCAGTCTGCACAAATTACTGTAAGCAGACATGTCATTCTGAATGACCATTAGGAGACTCTATCACCACATATTTTCCCATTTCAAAACAGAAAGAAAAAAGACCATTAACGTTTTCAAGCATAAGAAAGGAGAAATGCAGTTTTAAGAATTCAGTTGATGGAAACAGCAATTGTCATATTTATATTATGTGAGTAGTAAGCAGTATTGCCTTAGTGACCCATGAGGTCAGAGCTTATTTAGTCATTGGAAATAACTCCTTCTAGTTTCTACCAAACCTAACTGTGGCTGGAAACTGAGACACAGACTTGCTCAGTGAAATGCACAGACTACACCCCAACACTCCTGGTGTGTATCATGTCCACATCACAAACTGTTTAGGCAGCAGTACGTGGGTCAGAGAAGGAAATGTAGAATATGTTTAAAATGTAGAGTATGTTTAAAATGTGGGTCAGAGAAGGGAATGTAGAATATGCAGACCTGCTAGTGGCATCCTAGTTCTTCCAGGTTTTTGTCTTCATCTGAGGCAGCGTATTGAAAATAATTTAGAAAGTGCCAGTATGAAAGGACTTTGAGAGGTGACCTCCAGTAATTTATTTGTTATCTCTAACCTTCCTTTCTCATGTTTATAGAACAATAATGTTACTAAATCATTAAATTTCATAGTCCAGTAGTCAAAAGATGCCACTTAAAACACCACAGAAGGTAAATTTTTGCTGAGGCCTCAGAGAATGAATTGCAGTGGCTGAAACTTAGGCATTCACTCAACTGCTCTGATTTTGGGGTTGGACTGTTTTCTTCCTCAGAAGGGCAGGCTCTGGGACTGAGGGGAGTATTTTATGGAAATCCTCTTCTTAGACAGCACAAGTCAGAGTCCTGAGCCTCTAAATTAACTGGTAAGACAGCTTAGTTCCTTTTCACTCAAGGACATGGGAGTAATCACAGAAGGAGCAACATGGCACAAAACTTTATAAGGAAGATTAAGAAAAACCTGTAAAATTAGTCAGATTATTCCATGGTTAAAAATAAAGCAACTGGTAAAGTCAATTATGAAAAAAACCCCATTTACAGATCAAGTTTGGAATGGAATTAGAAGGCACAAAAAAAAAGGGAAAAGGAGGAACTGAAGGGAGGCCAGAAGTTATCTGACATGATTTAATGGCAACTTCCAAATAGCAAAATGAGTCAAGCAAAAAACCTTTTTTATATGACCCTAATGAAGCAAATAAACAGAAATATAAGTAAACAGCTGTTAAGTAAGAAGAAAATTAGGAAGGCCAAGATAGATTTCAAAGAATAAATAGCTAATAGTGTGAAAACAAATGAAAATCAGAGTGTCTGAAAGAGATCAATAATTTCACTGAATCATGAGGGGCTGAAAAGTTCTATGAGGGAATATAAGCATATTGAGGAGAGGCTTAGCAGTTTTTTTGTAGCAGTTTCATGAAGGAGATTTCTGGGTGAATACTTACCTTGAACTTGTTATTTACTGGCATGGAGAAGGAAACATTTTTAGATATTGAAATGTCAGGAAAAGAAATAATAACTTATAGAGTGATAAAATTCATCAGACCGAAATCAGATACACCTGAAAATTCTAAGGGAGGCTAAGGTGGGGGGAAATAATTTACAAAAATATGCATTCTGTCTTCAAAATAACAATCTTCCAAAACAGAAGGTAGTAAATGTCATATATAAACAACTGCAGCCAGAATAACAAATGTCTGGAGGGTATCTCAAGAGAGGGACCAGCCAGCCATACCCATGCAGAAGAAAGCTACATCACCCTATTCCCTTGGAGTTTTCTATATGTCATTAGTGCAGTGGATAAAGGAAATACCAATAACGACATATATATTAAGACTCATCACTTAGCATTCTGAAAGGTCTTTGATTAATATTTTGAGAGCAGGAACAAGCAGAATCCATAGGGGATGAACACCAGGGTCTAGAGGGGAAGAACAGAGCTGAGTGCTACTCAGTGCCATGGCTTTCACTGACTGATGTCAGGTCAAGTATTAGTGTTCTCTCCTTTCTGTTGGTGAAATCTGCTTCAGTTTGTGACTAGTGGGTCTGACACAGCGAGGAGAGGTGGGACTGCACATGCTTTGTACACGTGAATGTCACACCTGCACTAGGACTGCAGCAGCGACATTGCCAGCTGTGTCCAGAACATATTGCACTCACTGGACTTATTCAGCATTTTCCTTTGAGAATCCAAATATCCCTGGGAACCGGCAAAGATTCTGTTCTGACTGACAGATATTGGGACCTGTGGGGTTTGGGTACCCTGTGTGGTGGGAGGTAATTCAATGAGATATTCCTGGTAGCAAAATGCAGCACATTGCTCTACCTGCAGCCCTTTACCCATTACCTCTAACAAACTTGAATTGATCTCACTTGCCTGCAGTGAGATCTGTTTGTTCATTTTCTGGCTTCTTTATGCATGATTGCAGTCCCACAGAGACTGGATGTTTTACTAAAGACATTAAATGTGACCAGCAATCTCCATTAGTGTAAGAGACCACACAGAGCTCCTAAGTGCCTTACATTAAGGCATTACTCCATTAAGGGCATTACTCCAATAGCTGAGGTTAAACTTCTCTGACTTGTTTGCTTACAGGATGGCATCCACAGAGAGTGACATGATTTCCAGGTCCCAGGAGAAAACCCTCCTCTGTTCTGTGTTGTCTGCACAGACCAGGGTCACTCCCCCAACCTGGGACTGTGATGTTTGGCTTCCAAGCATCCAGCAGGGCTCCTCACAAACCTTGTGGCATAGGAGTTAGAGTCACTCTGAGGCCTTGAGAGCATGTCTCAAATATCCCTCTGTTTAGGCAGATGGATCATGTTTAAAAAGCTGAATATGTTAATAAATCATTTAGTTATCAGAATGTGAATGTTATACCTCCCTTTAGGTATCCAAATTTGAAATTTTTACTTTAATAGAGCCTGTGGATGATCTCAGTCATTATTTAGTTTTCTGTTTGGGCAGATCAATAGAGCTCTCATACAGTTATTTTAGAAAGTAACCTGGACTATTTTCAGATTTTATATATAATTATTCAAAAGAAGGCTAATATATATTATCACTCTGTTAACAGACTTGCAGTTTCCAAGTTTTTTCTCACAATGGAAGTAGAAAAGGTTAACTCATGGTTTTTAGTAAAGATTTTTTTCAACACTGAAAAGATCAGAGTTAATAAATGACTCTTTGGAAAATTATGTTTCTGATTACTTTAGAACCTGCCTGAAAACCAGCTAATAAAAGTTTGATAAGATTAGGTGGGGAGTTTAATTCTGGATATGTAGGATGGACTTCAGCTGTGCACACCACTTAACTTTAGCTTATGCTAAAGTTATGCACACCATAAAATATAGATATATCTGATTTTAAAATAACTAAAATTCCTGATTCAGTCAGTGGAGAGACAATATTTTTGAAACAAAATTTCTATGTTCACTTTCAGACTCCTCCTTTTTGTGTGATGTGTGTGGTACCATGTTTCTCTCACTGCCTGTGCAAGCACTAGAGATAACCAGGTCATGTGTAGAAGTTTACAGTAGGTCAGCTGAGCTTCATCCATACAAATAAGTGTACTCACACCTCCTCACATTAGAGATCAAATTCAGTGGCCCCCTCTGGGAAATCCTCCTGCCTTCAGGCTCTATACACAAAGAGAGGAGTCACCTATTCCAACAGGTGACGCAGACCTATAGCCCAAAATGTTTGTATTGTCCAGCACCAAAGAGTCCATGCACATTTATAGATCTTTTCACCTCCAGGGAAAGATGTTCTACCTTAGGCACCAAGGTACAGGTGCCTACAGTGAGATGGTGGGACTTCTTCCAGAGGAGGAAATTTAAAAACAAGGATCATTTCTTCATGATTTTTATCCTCATAGTTGTGACTTTTTTTTTTTTTTTTTTTTTTTTTTTTTTTTTTTTTTTAGTACTGGTTGAAGTTTTCCTGGAATATTTGATTCAGATATTTTATTAAATAGTAAAGTAGAATTTAGAATAATATATGAATGGAGTTTTATTTAAGTGGTGTTATGCCTGTGGTTGCACTATTTCTTAAAACTTCTTCTCTCTCCTTTGTAATGTGTGATTTGAAGGTCCACAAAACTAGCGCTGGAAACAGAACAGGACTTAGGGAAAGCAGTCTGCAGTACATGTGCACTGCACTGATAGTTTCTTGCCTGCAGCAGCAATTGTTTTCCAAAGCACATCTCCTGTCTTACAATTTTCTCACCTGCAGTAGCAAAATAGTCATTTAGAAAAAAAAAAACCAACAACAAACAAACCACCACAAATCTCATTTATTTGTTTCTGACAATTTCATCTGCTTAGGTCTCACACTGCCACTGGCCATTGCTCACGTCCTTGTTAAATCATTGGAACACAAATCTGAATGTTGTGCAGTATTGCCTGTTCTGGAAAAATTAATTTAAAACATTGAAGTATAGAGTTCTTCTCTGTAGTAAAGGTGTAAGCAGAAGGTGTTGCAGTGGGGAGCCTGC
>VZRF01001702.1:0-22505 GCA_013396875.1 Vireo altiloquus
CCCTGTTGGTACCGTGGGCATGATGGGGGCCATGGGGCTGACAGCACTTGGTGTGCTGGGGATTCTTGTAGGCCTGGGCATGTTGGGAGTGTTGGAGGTGCTATGGTGTTCATGGGTGTGTTGCACTCCCAGGGGTTCTCATGGGAATGGAAGTGCCATGACCCCAGTGCTTCTGGGGATGCCCCTAATTTTGCTGTGGTTGAGGTCCCAGTGGTGTCCATGTGGGAGGGGATACCATCCCCACCCATCTCCCCTGTCCATCCCCTGCTTGCAGACCCTGGGGCGGATGCCTCGCTGTGTGGCATGGCTGCCACGGGCGCCTCAGGCACCAACGCAGTGCGCTATGGCACCATGCGCCCCAACGTGCTCAACCTGCGCGTGGTGCTGCCGGATGGGCGCCTGCTCCACACTGCTGGCCCTGGACGCCAGCCCAGGTGGGCGTCAGGAGGTGGGCTGGGGAGACCTTTGCTGGGCTGGCCGTGTGCCACGTGGGCCACTGCTCACCAGCTCTGTGCAGGAAGCGGGCGGCTGGCTATGACCTGACCTCGCTCTTCGTGGGCTCTGAAGGCACTCTGGGCTTCCTGACTCAGGCCACACTGCGCCTGCACCCGCTGCCTGAGGCCACTGCTGCCACCGTCGCCTCCTTCCCCAGCGTGGGGGCGGCTGTGGCTTGCACTGTCCAGGTGCTGCAGGCCGCCGTGCCTGTGGCCCGCATCGGTGGGTGCCTGTGGCCGGAGGTGGGGCTGGGGGTCCAGGTGCCAGTGGTGAAGCTCAGCTGCCTCCACTCACCCAGAGTTCCTGGATGAGGTGATGGCAGATGCCTGCGGCCGCTTCAGTGGGATGGAGCTGCCAGCAGCAGCCACGCTCCTCCTGGAGCTCCACGGCTCCCGGCGCAGCCTGGCTGAGCAGCAGCAGCAGACAGGTATGGCTGGGAATAGGGATGGGAATAGGATGTCTGGGGCTGGGGGCCATGATGGACACCCAGGTATGAGGGATGGGTGCCCAGGCACAGGGGACAGAGGGACCACAGTGTTCTGGAGTGAAGCATGGGGGGCCATGATGTGGGACTGGGGTGAGTGATGAATGTCCAGGACATGGGACAGTGGGACAAGGCATGTCCTGGGTTAAGGGATGGTTGCCCAGGGCTGGGTGGGCATTGGAGACCTTGAGGTCATCAGGATGAGGGACAGGTGCCCAGAGCCCAGAAATGGGGAACTGGAGTCATGGATGGCTGCCTATGGATAGGGGATAAGAGATCAGGGATGTCCTGAGGAGAGGGATAGGTGCCCAGGACCAGGGAGAGGGGGATCAGCAATGGATGCTTGGAATGGGGCCTGGGAAGACACTAAGGTGAGGAATGGGTGTGTGTGCTGGGGGTCTGCTGAGGGGCTCATGGACATGGGACAAGGGGGACAGGGGTGTCACAGGGTGGTGGACAGAGACCCAGGGACAAGGGGCAGAGGGACCAGGAGTATCCCAGGATGTGGGATGGGTGCCCAGGATGGGCACTGGAGATCCTGGGTGAGGGCTGGGTGCCTGGGGGTGCTGTGGGTCCTGTCTCAGAGCTCCTGGTCGCCGTCAGAGGAGATTGTGCGACAGAATGGCGGCTCCGGCCTGGCCTGGGCGGAGGGGCTGGAGGAGCGCGAGCGGCTCTGGTCCATGCGGCACAATGCCTGGTATGCTGCCCTGGCCCTGCGGCCCGGCTGCCAGGTGAGGCACAAGGATGGGGCTGATGGCAGCAGTGCCCATGGTGCTGTGAGTGCCACAGCTCTGCCTTCCCTGGCCCAGGGCTACTCCACGGATGTCTGTGTGCCCATCTCCCGCCTGCCTGAGGTGGTGGTAGAGACCAAGCAGGACCTGCAGTCCTCCAGCATCACCGGTCAGCAGGGCCGCAGCCCCCTGGGACAGCGGGGCTTGGGGAGGTCACCATCCTCCATGCCGCACCCCATCTGACCTGTGGCCTTGCAGGACCCATGGTGGGACATGTGGGTGATGGCAACTTCCACTGCCTCCTCATCTTCAACTCCCAGGACCCGGAGGAGGCCCAGCGCATCCACGCCTTCACCCAGCGCCTGGGCAGGTGGGGCCAGAGTACTCTGGGGGGCCGGGGCTGGATGGACAGATGTCCCCATCCCCTGCCCCTCCCTGTCCTGCAGGCGGGCACTGGCAGCAGGGGGCACCTGCACCGGGGAGCACGGCGTGGGACTGGGCAAGCGGGCACTGCTGCAGGAGGAGCTGGGCCAGGAGGGCCTGGACACCCTGCGCTCCATCAAGGCTGCACTCGACCCCCACAACCTCATGAATCCTGGCAAGGTGCTCTGAGGGGGAGCACCGGCACTGAGCTGGAGGTGGGGGGCCTCAGACCCTGGTGTCAGGGCCAGGGTGGCCATGCTGCCCTGCAGTGCCACTGTATGTATCCCTACAAATGCCCCCATCCCCACTTCTGGGGGTCAGGGATCTCAAACCCCTAATAAACCCTTTTCACTCGCAGTGTCCATGTGCTGTCAAGTTTAGGGAGACAGGACCGCCCAGCCCCTTTCCAGCAGGCCCCTGTCCCAGACAGCACACACAAGGCAGGGCATCTTTGGCGTCCCACTTCCCGAGATGCAGTGCTGCTGGTGCCAGGTGGGAGCTCTCTGGGACCTGCTCAGCACCACTGTGGCCATCCCTACATGGCAGGCACAGAGAAGGGGAACTGGTGTGGGTGGGGGGCTCCAGCACCCCACTGGCATCATCTGCTTCACCAAGAAAGCCAGTGAAATAAAATAACAGTGAATATTTTATTGAACATTGTTTTAATACCATATCAAAACACCTTGACTAATGAAGGAAGCTCCCCCCAAGCTCTGAACTCTTTTTTTCCCCCTTTTTTTTTTTAATATATAAATACAGAAAGGTTTCCTGCAGGGGCATGGCCACCGGCAGGGGAGGTCTCACCAACGAAAACGTGCCCGCCGCGCCAGAAGGGGACGGGGATGGGCGAGGGGGGTCACTGCCATGAAATGACACCATCTCAGCACCTCCAGCAAAGCCACCCCTGTGACTAGGGGTTGCCAGAGGCATCCAGGGGGCCACTGGGGCCTTCCCCGTACCCTCCTCAAAAGGGTCCAACTCAAAGCCGATGGAAAAGAAAGAGGGGGGGCGGTTTTGGCAAGAGGAGCCCGGCGAGGGGGCACGGGAGGGGCGGCGGGGATGCTGCAGCTCTCCAGTCTCTGAGTGGTTATAGCTGAGTTAAAGAGTGACCAGTCTGTAAACATCACCGGGGCAGGGAAGCTCAAATTGAAGAACACGCCAGTCAACACGAAGCTTCAGTTGTGGTTTGTTGTTTGGTTTTTTTTTTTTTGTCCATTTTCTCTTTTTTTCATCTTTTTTTTCCTTTTTTTTCCTTTTTTTTTTCTCATTGTAAACACTTGAAAGACGGACCCCTGCAACTCAGCAGGGGGGAGCAGTGGCCCCGCTCCCGGCGTGGGGCAGAGTCCCCATCTCAACGCTGCCGGGGCCGGGGTGGAGATCTCCAAAAGGGAGATGGGAGAGAGGAGAATTTTCCCGTTTAGTCAGTGCAAAAAAACCGAGCAGAGCCCCCGGGCAAGTCCGGGTGGGAGGTGGGGGGTTGCCGGTGAGAAATGCCGTGTGCTCCGTTTGGCCGGCTGTCCCCCGGCAGCTTTCCCCTTTCGGTTCGGGGAGAAAAGCCAAACATCATGGCAGGGTTTCGGCCAAGGGCGTCCCCGGGGCCTCCCTGGTGGGCAGAGCTCTCCTGGTGACCAGCGGCTGTGGAGGGGAGAGCAGGTCGCTCCACTTTTCTCACACTGTCTTCTCCTGGATGTTTCTTTTTGTTTTAAATCTTTTAAATTAAAAAAAAAAACAAAACAAAACAAAAAGCAGAAAAACAACAGAACAAATAAAAATAACAAAATAAAATAAAAACTGCGCCGTTGTCCCAAGTGGATTCAAGTTTCTGGGTTTTATTTTTGTCTTCTCGAGGAATTTAAAGTCAGCCCAAAACTCCAGGCGGGGTGGGGGGGACGGGGAGAGGAGGTACAGCAGGTATAGCAAGGTGCCCTGCAAAGGCAGAGAGAGACCGTCCCGGGTGAGGAGCAGGAGCCCCGGCTGTCACATCCCACCTTATCCCACCCCATCCTCCACTTCCAGCCCTGGCTTTAAACCCGGCATGGGAATATCCCTTCTGAGCAGCCCACCACAGGCTCACCTTAGAGAGAAGTCAGCAAGCACGCCCGGCGGGTCAATCAGAAGGATGCTCAGGGCAAGATCTGTTCACTTCAAACCATGAGTCTATACAGCTACAAGAGGAGAGCATGTTACCACCATGCTGCTGAGCCTCAGGTGTCCCTGCCTGTCCCCTCGCCACCCGCCTAGCTGTCCCCCCATGGTACCTTTTGTGATAAATGCAGAGGCAGGGCAGCCTGGCTATCGTGTCCCCCTGCAGCAGCTCCTCCAGGCAGATCACGCACTCGCCGGCGTCCTTGGTCAGCACGTCATCTGGGAGGGGAGGAAAGGGCAGCAGTGAGACAGGGACCACCGCAGCATTCCCCTCCCTGGGAAGGAGGGGAGCCCAGCGTCACTGCTGCGGGGGCAGCTGGGATGGGGTGGAATGGCATCAGCGCCGGAAAACACTGGCAGGAGGCTCATGTGGAGGCACAGGGAGGACATGGGCCTGGGGCATCTGAAACACAGCCCCTATCCTTGGCTTCCAAAAAATCACCAACCAGTAGGGGGTGAGCATCACTCTCACATCAGTGGTCAGGGGAGAGGTGGGAGATGCTGGAGCTTACAGCCCAGTGCCCAGCCTCGTGAGCCGCTCTGCCAGCGAGGAGGGGAGGAAGGCAACGACCCTTTGTGGAGGCAGCCCAGGAGGACATGCATTCTCTGCCCTCACCAGGCAGGATGCAGGGCCAGCAGGACTCCCTCTGGCACAGAGGAGTGGGGAGGGGGTTTCCCTGGGGTAGGGGACTGTGTTACAAAGGAGCCTGAAAGCAAAAGCAGTAGCGTTGAGCCATGACAGGGGAACGAAGTGGAGCAGCACCATCCCACCGGAGCACAGCCCTCTTGGGAAGCCCAGCCAAGCCCCCTGTCCACAGCAAATGTCCCTCCAGCCTGCCTGGAGCCATCCCAGGGCGGCAGGACACCATGTCCCCCACACAGCCTGGCCCTTACCGTTGTAGGAGAGGCGAGGTTTGCTCAGACACATGATAAAGTGCATTTCCATCTCGTCAGAAGCCACAGATTTGGAACAAATGGGGCACTTGAAACCTGGAAAGACAGAAGAGAGACGAGCCCTTAGCGAGTGCAGCAGGCGGAGTCCACCCTGCATCCTGGGGAATTCCTGGGGCCATGGTGGGGCACGGCAGCAGGCAGCCCCTCACCTGCTGCCTGCATGGTGACCCTCACCCCACACTGCACCCACTGGGCACCCGCTCATCCTGTGCCGGCCACCAGCAGCGCCAGCGTGGGGGACAGCCACCGAGGGACAGCCGAGGAGCTGGTGCGCTGGTCGTCCCCGTGCCCGCTGCGCAGAGGGCACAGAGAGCGTGCCAAGGCAGTGCACACGTGGCCATCAGCTGCTGCCAGACCTTAAAGGGCGAGCAGCAGCCTGGGGCACACAGAACCGAGCCACTGGCAAGTGCAGGGGCACGTCCCTGTGCCTGGACAGTGATGTCCCTGCTGCCAGAGCTCAGCACCGCATGGCTGAGCCAGAAAAGCTGCAAGGATGGAGTTTTTTTATGTAGCTGCAGCAGAGGACTGGCAGACTGAAGCCTCAAACACAAATGGCTGCTTTGTCCAGCTTTCTGCAAGAGTGAAGTGGGTGCTCAACCCTCCGATGCCAGCCTGCCTCCCCAGGAGCAGGGGGACCCTGCAGGCTGACGAGCCAGCTTGACCTCAGCCCTACCTGGTGACTTGGGTTCTTGGATGAAGCTGGATGGGATGCCCAGATCTGCTCTGCGACCTGGCTTGGGGTGGTGCCAGGGTGTCACACCAGTGTCGTCACCTGCTCGAGCCACGCAGACCATCACAGCATCGTCCCCAGCCCCACTGAGTCAGGCTGCCCCAAATCCAGTCTGTAAACCCCAATCTTAGAAGGAGCAGAACCCCAAGCAGCCCTGCAGGTCACCCATCTGAGACTCCCTGCCCTTCCACTGCAGCCAGCTCAAGGCCATGCGGTTTGTCGCTGCACAGCAGAGCAGCGCAGCTCGAGCCAAACACGCGCATGCCACCACCACGGGTTTGCACCAGAATATCCAGCAATTCCCTGCCTGCAGAGAGGGAGAGGGTAATTTAAGGATCTGCCTTCTAAAAGCAGATCAGGTTTGACTGCAGTGCCGCTTAAGAGCTTTCTTCATATATATGCAAAGGCTGCTCAGGAAAGAAAATAAAAGGAATGAACACAAATTATCTAAGGATGAATCAGGTTCTTGTTTGCCACCATGTGGATGTGGACAGGACAATTTTTTTGCTTCTTGTAAGGAAGAAAGTACAGGGTGGCTTTAAGGAGAGGTAGGTCAGACCTCTGCTGTGCAAACAGCCCCAGTAACTGCTGAACACCCGATTGCTCATTAACAGCAGTGATAAATACAGTTTACTTCCCAGATCCTTGGATCCTGCCTCCCTAGAGGGTGGTTATTTCCCAGGAGGGTGCAGCAAGGATGAGCACCACGGATGGTATGGGATCAGCTCTAAAAGGACCTGCTAAAAGACGGAGCCCTCAAGCCCAGGGGTCCCTCCAGTCGGGTGTCCTGCTGGCCTGCAGCATTGCCCCACTGGGTGTCCTTGGCCTGCCCCAGCCTGGCCAAGCCTCTGCTCCGAGTCCACCCCCAGTTGCACCAAGCCCCAGGCGATAGGGCAGTGCTGCAGCCAGGGCCTCGTATGCAGCAGCACCGATCTGCCTTCTCCTCTCCAGCCTAATTTTACTCCTGACCGATTTATACCTTGTGGCAGCCATGCCCATTAGCTGAAGTTGCTGTTTTTTTCCTCCTCCCTAGTGTTTACCCACCCGGTGTATTTATAGCGTGGATAGCCTCCCAGCCTGCCTGCTGCAAGACCCAGCTGGCCTCCCCTTGCGAGGCACCCTCCCAGTGCCCCGCTCCCCTGGCAGCCTGCCTGCCCTGTCCCTGCCTGAACTGATCCCGCCTGGAGCGGACGGTCTGCCAGCGCCACGGGCACTGGTCCCTACCGGGGGAGCTCTGGGGACTGCTTTCCAGCGGCAAGTCCCTGCACGGCTGTGAAGGGCTCCCTTTGGAAAAGGCATTTTGTCTGCAAACTCTGTGTCAGGGCAAGGCATTTGTAAAGGTTCAGTACTGTTCCCTGTGCAGTGTGTGGGCAGACCTCGTTTCCTCTGGTCCCCCCTTTTCTGTGCCAATGTGTTATTTTAAACAGCTGCCCCAGATCTGCCAGCTCCGGCAGCACCCGAAGGGATCCTATGAGACGTGCAACTGATGTAAAGGGAAAAGGCCCCGGATGAAACTGCTTCGTCTGTGGCTGCCAGGGCATGGCCGCCAGCAAAGCAGCAGGGCCAGGCAAAGAGCAGGGCCCTTTGCAGGCTCCAGGCGAGCGGCTGTTGCTGTATCTCCAGGCCTCTCTGCTAGCTGGGATAGCTTTAGCACGGTTATAAATAGCCAGCATGAACACTCCTCATGCTCTTCAGTGCTCCCTGGGCAGCTGGCTGGGGCACCAGGACTCCTGACACTGCCACAGCCCCATGGCAAGGACATGGGGACATTGGGCAGACAGAGGGGCCCAGACTCAAACCCCAGCACGTATGTGGCATCCTCCAGCCAGACGGGTCTGGGGGCTGAGTCAAGTGAAGAAGCACACACACACTTTTCTGGCTCTGCATTTTACAAGATGGAGGGGGGAAGAAAAGGAAATATGAATATGCAATTGCATAAATTCCCAAGTTTGAGCAGGAGCAAGGAGCTGGTGTGGAAAGGCCTCCAGGGCAGGAGGCTGCCCTGCACCCCAGCTGTCGGCACAAATATTTGACATTGCAAAAGCAACTGCCTGTGTTTCCCTCCATGGCAGGCACAGGAGCCCACCACCAGCAGGAAAGGGGAGGAAGAGGTGAACTCCCTCACCCCTCCTCCAGGTGACCTTTGGGTGAAGGTGGTAGGCAGAGTACCAGCGAGGCCAGGGGACAGACGGCACCCAACCGCGGCAGGCACCAAGCCCAGTGCCTTGGAACATCCCTTCATAGTTCAGGCAGGAGCCTGTCCCGCAGATGAAAGAGCTGCTCTCCACATGGTCAGCCCCCTCCGGGCCATGGTATTTTCCACATTCCCCGAAATCCCCGTTAATTTATCCTGCCTAAGCTGCCAGCCGGAGCAACGCAGGAGATTACATTTTGACAGCTGCTCATGGAAAATTCAGCTCCCTCCCTCCTCCTTGAGCCCTTTCCGTCCTCCTCCCACACGCCTAAAAAAAAGAGAGGAAGGGCCCAGCTATTCCTCCTTGCCTGGGCCTCCCACATCCATGGGGAGGCCCGGGAGTTGATCCAGGGAAAGGCCATGGACACATCCTCCGTCCTGAGGCATCTGGGGCAGCTGGTGATGCCCCTGCCCACGGCACATTAAACCTGAAGCTGGCACTGTTACCTCATGCAAAGATGTGTAGGCAGGTACCAGCTCCCGGCAAGAGTATGTGATGAAGAGGAGGGTGCTGCAGGAAGGGGGCTGGCCTGGAAAGGCAGGTTCAGGTCAAGACCTGGACTCTTTGTATCTTGCAGGAGACTTTGAGAAAGCCAAGGGCTTTCCAGGGCTGCGAGACACAGGCTGGCAGGTGATCTAATCTCTCCAATGGCTTGGTCTAGAAACTAGGAGCAAGTGGCGCTGGTGCTCTCCAGGGGCTACTGCCCTCTGAGTATTTTTAGGAAGGTTACATGGTTAATTTTAGAGAGTTGGGCAAAGTAGAGCTGGGAACCTCTGAAAATCTCCACACAGCCCTATGCATGCTGAAAAAGCCTGGTGGTTAACCCTCACGGTGCTGAAAGCACTGCCACAGAACTGCAGAGAATTCAGTGGTGGTGGGAGGGTCAAGACACCTTTCCAATCCATTTCTAAATATGCCAAACAGAGCTGATTCTGGAGCTGGGATAGGAAATTCCCATCACTTGTGTCTACTGAGCACTACAACAGGGTCAGCCACACCATGTTCTGTGAGTGGAAGCGGCTGCTCCCCTCAGGCATGGGTGAGACCATGTTCACAGCAGCAGCAATCTGGATCCCAGAGACAGGCATGTGCCATGTCTACCTTCACCTGCCAAACCCTCCTGCAGCTGGATGCGCCTCCAGGCAGATTGCTTACAGTGCCATCAGGATTAGCCCCAGCAGCAGGACACCCTGGCTCTGTCACTGGCAGGTAGCTGGAACATGGAGAGCAGCAGCTTTTGCACTGCACAGCACCTCCAGCAACAGGAGGAAGACACTGGTGGGGATGATGTGCCCTGAAAGCAGGAGAAAGTAACAGCCCAGACACAACGCCAGCAACCCACCCCATACAGCATTCACCAATGGGATCCCTGGTTGCCTAGTCTCCCACTACTGCCATGGGATAAACCAGGAGCCCTGTGAGTGGGAGCGGTGACACAAACTCCCCAAAATGTGCCTGCCCCAGAAGGGGTCCCTTCTCTGGTGTCCAGCCACTCCACAAGACACCTGAAGAAACAGGGAGCTTGGGTAAGCCCCAGGCTGTCTGATGATCACGGGATATTTGGAAACCTCAACTGCACAGACCATCTCCATGTCTCTAGAGAGCTTCCTGGGCTCCCAGCCAAGGGAGCTGGCTTATACCAGGTGAGGATGCATCCAAGCATGAGATAAAACCAGGGAATATTTGGTTCAAGCACGCAGTCCTTGTGCCTCCTCCTTGCTGAGTAAACCACGAGCATCTCATCTTCCCCCATGGCTTCTCTAACACTGCCAGCTGAAGCAGCACCAGGTAGAAGCTGGAACACAATGATCACCTTGAAAAAAATCTACACTAGTGATTGAAGAGGAGGGACTAAAAGACCAGTTGGTCAATCTGAAGTATGTGGGGTTGGGTGAGGCAAAGGCATTCCAAGTCCTCCCCTTCCCTCTCAAGGGCTCCAGCACACCCCCAGGAAGGAATAAGGGATCAGGGAGTCGAGTTGTCCTCTGTGCCAGGCAAGTAAGGGAAATCTGAAGAGCCAAGATATTCAGGCCTAATGTCTTCTGGAAAATAAATTCCATACAGATTTAAAGCAGCCTCATTTCTTTAAAGTGATGGTCAGAGGGCAGCACATTGGAGATGGCACATGGACGCACAGAGCACCTCTCCAGCACTGGGGCACAACAGGGACCTGGCAACTGAGGACTCCATGAGTGTCCCCTCACGAGTGGAAGCCCACTATGGAAGTGATGCTCTACCAGCCTCAGCGATGCAATTGGCAATGCTGCAGGAGGCAGCATCAAGTGCCTGCAGGCCAGAACCCACCTCCCTGTGCAGAAGGAAAAGGCATTAGCTGCATGGGCAGAGGCAGGAGCCAAGGTCCAAGGCAGCCCTGCTGCCTCGGCAGGACTCAAGGCACTGGGTGAACTCCACGATGGTGCTGGGCTACTGTGCAGCACAAGGGCTGATGCAAGCAGGGACACGTAGGCAGGAAGGAGTAAAGCGCTTAAGCTGCCTCATTTGCCAGCTTTGGAAAAGCAAGCATCCTTCCTCCTGATTCAAGGCTGCAGGGAGGTGGGAGAGCATAAAGGATGGGTCCAAGGTGGAAATAAGACATCCCACCTTCCTGAGGACAAAAGGGAGGCAGGGCTTGGGGATGCCAGTGAACCAGCCCCAGATGACCACCCAAGCAGGGGATGTGGTTTGGATGGGACATCTCTGGATGGCAGTGAAAGAAACTCGATCATTTCTGCTGCCTTCTCAGAGGGATGGTCTTTCTCCGTCCCCATCCCACACCACCATTTCCTGAACTGATTGAGTCAGTTCAGCTTGCTCAGAAGGGAGAAAATAAATGTTTGTAATGTGAAAGCAGCACCCCAAAAAGAAGTTACTTCTGCGCAAGGCCAGGTTTTCCAAGGTCTAAGAAAAGCTGTCTGTGGTGTGCAGTAGTTCCTGGCAAAGTCCCTGTGTGGCAGGTGTCTGCTGTCAGGTTGGTCACATGCCAACCAAGGGTGGCAGGGATGTGCCACGGAACATGAAGCTTCAAGGCCAGCACCATCCTAATGCTCAAGGCATTGTATTTCAGAGACACCTCTGTCCACTCCCACCCAACTCAAGCCACAAAGAGGAGATATAGCAGCAAGAAAAAGACATTAATGCTTCAGGTGGGACATGGGGAAGCCACTGGAGTCAGAGGGATACAGGACACAGAACGGAGGGGCTGGGTGGCACCACATCACAGAAGCCTAAGGCTGGCTTGCTGCAAGCCAGGATGCAGAGCTATTTTTTTTTAGCCAGTTGGGTTCTTAAGGAGGTGGTGGGGGAGGATGGGAAGAAGGAGAACAGATTGTAATTCTGGGACTGAGGAAAGCTGGAGAGTTGGAAAGGAGCAGGAGACATGGGAGAGGGAATCCCACAGGAATGTTTGCTCCAAAGCGCCCAAAGCTATAGATTCTCAGCAGATGGACACACCAAAGCCTTACAAAACACTTCCAGCCCAGCCCACAGACACTGAGAAGCAGGAGCGCAACAAGGCCTGGTTATATGATCACAGGATGTCCAGACACCAAGTACCCTCCTTGCCTGTCATTGTTTGAATATTGCCTCTTTCATGGTTGCAATTGCAATTTTCGAACAGAAGTATCTATGCTAAAGCAGAGATTATCTCCCTCCTCTAGCTCAGGCTATGCTGCAGGATCAGTTTCCCCAGACCTGGATGAAAAAGGCAACTTCCCAGGGTCACCCTGTCTTCTGGCGAGTCCTAGTTTACTGCAGAAACACTCCCCCAGCTGCTGGGAACAGGTTTCATAAGGAAGAATGTGTAGCCCAAAGCTAATTTTAGCATCCCAGAGAAGTGCAAAGTTAAGCAGAGGGGTCCTGGGTGATGGCCCAGCAAAGACATTAACACCTTCAACTCCTGCTGTCAGGAGCTCAGATTTACCAAGCTACAAGCTCATCAAGGGCTCCTGCTAGTCACAAAACAGGTCTGGGACCATCTCATGGCTCAGGAGAACTGCAGGGATGGTCTGCTGCTGCCTCCACACCTCTCAAGGGACGCTCAGGTTTTCAAATTCACTGCCCTGAGAGGACAACGATCCTGCAGGCACACCTGGGAATTTCCAAAGGGTTTGCCTGCATGCTTGTTTTTTTCCCTCCCACATATTTCTTGTAGGAAGGAGGAAGCCCAGTCAAAGCCCTGCTGTAGGCAGCAATCATCTGCAAGATGCACAAAGCCAGCAAGGTAATGAGGGGGTCCCAGGTGCTGAAATGAAGGAGTGCAGGGGATCCACTGGCAGCACGGTGGGACGCAGCCATTTGGAAATCAGAGCAGAAAGGGAGAGCATGACACTTTGGCTTGGCAAGGGCTGGGAGGGAGCAGCGAGGCAACGTCACGCGGGGACTGGTGGGGTGAGTCACTTCTGACTAAGACATCCGCTGGGGAGGCACCCACGGAGTCCCCACTGCCAGGATCCAGCACTGCAGAGCTGCCAGAGGAATTCCCACTTTTGGAAAGGTTGAAACACAAAAGCCTGACCTGAGCCACTCCCAAACACAGCCGGATCTGACCCCATGGGATAATCTGTTTTCTGACCTCTGGGTTTTTCCAAAGCAGAAAACTTGTGCTTTGATGCTGCTGAGGCTCCATCATGCCTCAGCTTCAGATGATCTCTTGGGAGGATGATGGGACACTCCAGAGGCACATGATGACATGCCCTGGCTTTGTGATGCTGGGAGTATGGCCGAGCACTGATTGCACCCACATACCTCTTCCTGCCAGGGAGTGATCTCAACCAGCTCCTGGGACACCTCCCCAGGCATCCCACTGCAGCACTGCACAAAGAGCATGGTGGAGGGTCTCTTTGTGCCTGGGCCATGGGGGCAGGATCACTGAGGCAATTGGTTTTCATCAGTGCAACACCCCCAACCCCTGGGGTGCATGGAAAGAATGACACATTGCTTTTTGGGGCAGAGAAAGGACATTTTTTATGTAGCAGGCAGCAAACAGAGCATAAAAGATCTGCACCCACAAAAAGTGCATGGCTGGGAAACACTTGTGGCCAGTTCATACTGGTCATTTCTGCAGAAAGACAGAAAAAAAATTTGAAATTTCTCCACCAATAGAAAAGAAAAAAACCTTAGTGAGGAGCGTGCTACAGAGCAAGCCCTGACCTCACCCGTCCCTCATGTGGTAGAAAGGGCTGCATGGCACAGAGCATCTCCCTGCTCCCCAGGAGGAACTGTGATTGCTGAGGGATACCCAGCAAATGCCCCAGGCTACCAGGACAGCAGGAAGGGGAAAAAGCAAGTGCTAAGCTGGGAGGTGAACACACTTCTCTGTTGCACATGGTGCAGAAGGGGAGGGATTCTCCACAGCACCAAGCTGCCCGGACAGGCAGCATGAGCTCCCCTTTGACAGCCAAAGGCTGGGGATTTGGGAGGAAAATCTATGCCGAGGATGGGGTTACACCACTCTAGAGCTTCCCGGCTGCCTTTGCAGCTTGGAGGTGGCTGGCAGACTATCTGTAACTCCGGGAGCCCTCCGAAACACAAAGCACAGCATCTCAGAGGAATGAGCCCCTCAGTGAACGGCAGGGTCTGCCCACACTGGATCCTGCTGGAGGAGGCAGGAGGAGCCACACACTGTGCCATAGGCAGGAACAACCCTGCCCGGGGTGTCCCACCTTCTCTGCCCCTTCGTTTCAACATGTGCCAACCTCCAACACGAGAAAGGCTCCTGCTGAGGAAGGACATAGTGGGACTGCAGACAACAAAAATCCCAGCTGTGGGATTTGTAAGTTCTCTCTTCCCTATCACAAAAGGCAACAGCCAGAGGAGCAGAGTACAACCCCACTTCCAGAGCTGGGCAGGGCCTTGTGAAGCAGCATCCTCCTGTGAAACATTCACCCAGGACTAGGTGCAGGGTGCCACCTGTTTTGTACCTGTCTATAGGGAGCAAAAAGGAATCAAAGGCATCTACAAATCTCCTTCGGAAGGGTAAGATCCAGGCAAATAGCAGACTGCAAGGGCTATGAATCAGTATGCAATAAATAAGCAGATGGACAGTAGTTTCAAAGCAGCAATATCTGACTGGGGATAACCTGAAATGCCAAGGCAGGGTGCTCAGCCTCAGCCTGTCCTGCTCAGCACCAGCTTAAGAGAGGGTTGGCCCCAAAACTGATCTCAGCCCATACTGACTCGACCTTCCTGCAGACGGTAATTTAAGCCATCTGCCTGGAGCCAACCCCCCCCCCCCTTTCCCCAGCTACAGATGTACAGGCCTTGGATGGATGGATTGAAAGGTGCATCTAATTCCCCTGCAGCACTTCTGACGAAGTGCAGCTCCATCGCCTTGTAGGAAGAGCTCCCAGATGAATTACTGCAATTACCCCAGCTGCAGGAGAAACTGCAGATTTTCCCCTCACTGGTGACAAAGACTTTTCCAAAAAGCAATCCCCCAAACGCCCACCACCCCAAGCCTGGGGTAATGCAACCATCCGGGATGTGAAGAGCGGAGCTCCCGGCACTACCCTAAAATCACTGAGCTGTGATCAGAGAAACTCAGAGCCATGGTGAAAGCCAGGGGGAGAAGGAAGACAGCTGTCTTTTGAGGCAGCAACAAGCAAAGAGGCACAGAGGACATGGAAATGTCAGTGGCCTCATCCTGGAAGGAAATAAAATGCTGGGCAGGGATGTGGGACAGGGTCAGCATCACTCAGTTCTCCTGCCTGACTGTTGCTTTCCCCCTCTTGTGTTGCAGGCAGCTGGCCTCTAAAAATACCCACTGTTGTCACGCCGTCCTGCCTGCTTGGGCCAGGAAACAGCTCTGAGCAGCTTTCAGTTCCATTCTTCATCTATGCTGCTGTGCTTCCCTCACCAGGATCTGACCCAGCCCCTCTTCTGTGCCCGGCAGGTGGCCTCTCAGGAACTGTGGCCATAGCTTGACAAAGAGTCAATGAACCAAGGGGGCTAACTGGGAATATACAACCCCGAGAAATTTGTTAGTGTTGCTAAAAATAGCAAAAAGGTAAATATTTCCACAGCATCTCTCTGCTTCTCTCCAAAGTGCCACAAGACTGTTCCAAGGCACACAGTCCACTTTCACGCCACTGATGGGATGCCCACAGCCACATGAGCATGCATGAGCAAGGGAGTCACAAATTTCCCAAGCTCATTCAGCCCATGACACCACAAATGTACCAGGGTCAATCTGGTGCTGATGCTGCCCAGCTCTGGTGTATAAGGAAGGAGGGGAGAGAAGAGTCAGAACACCTGGAACACCTCCAGCTGCCTGCAGACCCGGTGTTGGGTCTCAGCAATGCATCTGTTCAGGGTCGGCTGGCTGCACATGGCACAAACTCGGCAGCGTGGAGGCACAGGAACCATAGCAGGAAGCACCCAAGTATCAAGTCCTGTGCCAGCAGTACAGACACTAGCCATGAAGACCTGCCTGTTGCTTCTCTTGCCTTTCCTTCCACGTTCCTGAAATCCCAGGTTTTCCAGACCTGCAGCAGGTTGGAAAGTTAAACCATGATAAGAGAGAAGCAGCCCCTGTCTCCCACCACAGGCACTCCCCTCCCCTGCCAGTAGCCCAGCATGGCAGGAAACCTGCCAGCAGCTGGGCTCTGCCCACGGGAAGTACTGTGCAACGGCAGGAGAAGAGGCCCCAGGCAGCAGAGCTTCCTGAAGCTGCACCTCCAACAGCCTAGCATCAAAAAGCACTAAGCAAAAGCATTTGGTTGGGCAGCACCTGCAAGGGACAGCAGAAGCACCCCTGGGGAGTACTCAAGTCCCCAGTGGGTTCACCCACATTTGAAACCTGCCTGGTAGAACTGGTGCAGGGAAGACATTTAAGGCCCAGCTTTAACCACTCTTGCTCTACCTAAAATAAAAAATTGGTGTCTCTAGAGAGAAAGGCTTGTTGTACCCTGATGTACAACCAGGCCAAAGCAGATGGGAAAAATGCTCTGCATCAGGGCCTGCTGCTTTACAGCATCACTTGGCTGCTCATGTACATCATTCCCAAGCCCTTATGATTTCAGTTTTCAAGGGAACCAGGAGAAAGTCAGGTCACATTTACTCAAAACCAAGTACTCAGCACATCTGGGGTTTTGGTGTACCAGCAGCAGATGACATGAAATGCACCTCGTGGTTGCCCACTGTCTGCTTGGGGCACCACAAGACCGGTCCTTGCAAAGGGAATTTATCCGAGGAGTCCTTTGCTGCCTGTCTGATCTGTCACATGGGAGATTACATTGGAGAGGGGGAAAAAAAAAAAGCTTTTTTTTTTTTATCTCCTCCTCCGAAGTGGGCTTTTCTCCTCCCTGTGCTTCTCTTGAAATTAATTTTCAGCATTTAGCAGCATTTTCCCATGGCTCTGCGCGGCTGCCTTGGCCAGGCGCCAGCCTGATACTGCTCCTCCACCAAAGATGTCTGTATCTGATTGATCCTCTGGCCAGTGAACGAGAGAGAGAGGAGCCTTAATAGCACATTAATAAATAAGAGAAGCCTTTACGGTTATTCCAGTCACCAGAACAAACATCTCAGCAAAACAAACCAGCATGGGATAAACTTACGTCACAGGCTGGGAAGACAATCCTGGCTGGGAAGTGGGTCAGCCCAGGAGCACGAGAGCATCATTCTCAGCATCTCTGGAAGATACATGTGCAGAAGGGGGAGAGGACATCAAGCTACCCTATGTTGATTTATGCATAGGTTTATAGGAGAGAGAGCCCAGTTAATGTGCACAGCAATTAGTGCCTCGTTCCTGGGGAAAGCAGCTGGGATTTCAGAGGGCACTGGGGAGGCAAGGCAGCGCAGAGACAGCCTGCGCTAGCTCTCGCTGCGGAGACTGAAGATAACTGCCGCCACCGCCGGCTTCTCACGCACAACGCCAACGTTGACGCACTTAAACTTCATCTCCAGCTCTGGTGTGCATTAAAGCTGCTTTTGAGTCTCCCATCTTCAGGTGTTCAGCATTTTACTCTTCTGAGGTAGCCGCTGCCTCTTCCCCCCATCCCAGGTGGATGCTGCCAGGGCAGCTGGCTCAAAGAAAGTAGAAGCAGACAAGCACTCCCTCCAGACCTGGAGTGCCCAACAGCTCAACATCACCAGTGTGGGGAGTCATCGGGACTGTTTCTGCACCCACTTCCCAAATGATCAGCAGGGCTGGCAACGATGCAGGTGCTTGATCCAGCTGTCAGACAGTAACCAGCACAAACCCACAAAAAGATGGTTTGAGGACAGTCATCTTTGGAATTTTCCACCAGCAAAAATAGATTCAGAATGGCAAGTTTGTGCAGACCTTGGAGTGCCCTTCCCATGGCCCAGCTCCTGGAAGGGGGGAGGCAAGCACATATGATGTCTGCATGTTGAAAACTTCACAGGTTCAGTTGAAGGGGAACCATAAGGATCATCAAGTCCAACTCCTGGCCCTGAACAGGACAGCCCCAAGACTCACACCATGTGCCTGAGAGCCTTATCCAAACACTTTCTGAACTCTGTCAGATTTGGTGCTACAACCATTTCCATGGGGAGCCTTCCAGTGCCCAACCACATTTTGGGTGAAAAACCTTTTCCTAACATCCTATGCAAAACCTCTCTTAGCAAACCTCCATGATGTTCCCTTGGATCCTGTCACTGGTCATAGAGAGCAGAGATCAGTGCTGTCCTTCCATTGTCCCTCCTGTCGAAGTTGCAGCCCACGATGAGCTCTGCCCTCAATCTCTTCTCCAGGCTGAACTAGCCAAGTGACCTCAGCTGCTCCTCCTTTCCTTCTAGACCCTTCACTATCTTCATGTCCGTTCTCTGGATGCTCTCCAATAGCTTTATATCCTTCTTGTATTGTGGTACCTAAATCTGCACACCAGACTTGAGGTGAGGCCAAACCAGTACAGGGCAGAATGATCACCTCCCTTGGACTGGCTGGCAGTGCTGTGCCTGATACACCACGGGACACAGTGGGGGCCCTTTTTGGCTGCCAGAACACACTGGTGACAAGTTGGTGGCAGGACAGTCAGAGCTGAGGACAGCTTTCTGACTAGCAAGCTAGAAATCAGCCTTCTCATTCTGGTGTAGAGACTGCAATGGCAGGACTATGTGAGGAGCAAGGATTGCCAGGTACCAGTGAAAAAAGGCTCAGGACTCAAAGCTGTCGGAGCACAGCAAGGGTTCACCACGGACAGGCCTCTTCCCAGCTTGCAGAGACTGGGGCTGCCTAACACAGGTGTTCACACATCTTCACCTCACCCTCCAACTAACAATCCCTTTTTCCCACCCCATACTCTGAAGCTAGATTGAAGAGCATTTCCAGCCTTTTTTGCTCTCTAACTGTGCCTGGAGAAGTACCCACCCCAGCATGCCGGCTGCCATTTCTGCATTAAAAACCTTCCCATCTTCCCCATGCTGGGCCCTTCTGTCCTGGGAAAGTGCTGCTGAGAACCCAGCAGCTCATTTAGCAAAGAAGGCCTCCTGACATTGGTGCTACCAGCATCCAGGACAAACAGCTTGCTTTGTCAGTGCATGGAAAGCCTGTGACATTCCTGGTGGTACTGCACAGGAGGATGAGCTAGGCGTTTCCTTGGGCTAGCCAGCAGACAAGTAGATATGGATTTATTAGAGCTTCAAACACTCAAGGGCTTTGGGTGATGAGTGGGATTTCCAGATAAACTTTAAGCTACTTACAGCCTCTGCAAACTCCCTTAGATCCTCTGATGAAGATGAATAACATGGGCGATACTAAGAGAACCACACAAAGCTGGAGACATGCAGCACTAAACCACACATCTCCCTTTTCTCCCTTCTTCCCATTAGCCTTGGCTTTACTGAGAAGTCCTAATAGTCATAAACCTACAGAGGCAGGGTCAAGTGCTACAGGCAAACTACAAAGTTGTGCAAGATGTGTAATTTTCCACTCATGGAGGCCAGGAAGTGGATCTCAGAAACTCTGGGCAGACAGGGAAATCCCAGAGCAGTTTCAGGTGGTGCTGGAACAGTTATATCGCTTGTGCATATGGGCATGCCTGGGAAAATCCCCATCAGGAAACAGGACTCACCCACAGAGGTGCTGTCCACTCAAAGAGATGGACAAGCTCCACCATAAAGGTCAGAGCTCCTTGCCCACCCTGTCTGGAAGATATATGTAGGCTTCCCTGTTCACAGGAGCAGCAGCTCTCCCACCCTCATCCTGGGATAGGCTAGAAGCCATCAGTATCTAACTGCTCCTCCCGTCCTGACACCCCAGCAGCTACAGTGGAGCCCAGAGGGATTCAGGAGTGGGCTCTTCACACTGATCAATCCCACGCACAGCACCTTAACAGTGATGCTGCAGCATTCACTGGCCTTGGGGACCACTTTGCAACCTCCCTCTGCACAGGCTTCCCAGCATAGTCCTCCTCCCTTCCTCCCCAGGCACACCTAGCTCTTCTGCAGGTCTTCAACTGCAGAGAGGGGAAGGAGAGACACCAACCTGGGAAGAGAGCTCAGCCTGCCCCAGCTCACTACTCAGAGTCCCTGCTGAGGGGCCTGATGAGCCATGAAGCAGCTGGAGAGGCACAGAAACTCTGCATGGCAGATGCAGAGAGCAGCGAGGCGCCAAGACTATCTGTGTGCTCCCGTTATCACAGGCACACTGCTGCAACAACAGCACCTTATCACTGCCCTCAAGTCAGGGCTCCTCACTGTCCCACTGAGGACCCTACAGAGCTCAGGTTGCACTTTGAGCTCCCAGCTCATCCCCCAAACCCAAGTGCTCTTGGAAAAACTTGAATGCAACCTTCCTTCCCCACATGCAGAGAATGGCACCATCCAGGTCTCCAGAATGGGGTAGGCAGGGCAAGAAACCACTCTCCAGCCCTGCTAGCCACAGAGTTTGGGGGTCTCCTTTCCTTGGTAGTACAGCAGCTCAGGCAGATCCCAGAGATCCCCAGGCATGCCTCATGCTGAGTGGGTTTGGTACGTTGGCGGGTCCCCTCATCCCCACCTCGAGTCATCCTTTCAAGGGAGCAGGGACAGTCACGCGCAGCAATGTCAAAGCTCCTCTCCATTTACCAGAGCACTGCTGCTTCAGCACTTTCCAGTGGCTAATGGAGGGGCTCAGCACCGCAAGAGGAGCAGGCTGATGGGGGAGGCAGCGGGGAAGACACAAGTAGCTCCTGACTGCCCTGCTGGAGGTTAACCAGCTGCAACGGGAGATTAACAGGAATTTCAGCAATCGTGAGGTGGCTTACTTCCCCCCTTCCCTGCAGTCTCCAAATCCTTCATTAACTTCTTACACTAAGAGAGGAAGAGTGCAAAAGTTAAATGAGCTCTGACAAGTTTTCAGAAGGGTTTTTAAGCATCCTCCACTCCTTTTGCTATTAATTAGCAACAAGGAAGAACCACCATCAGGAGAGGCTTCGGCACAGACTGAACAGCTCTTGCTGCTGCCTGCGCATGCTTCGGCTCAGTTCAAATGCCCTCGGAGGGCCCCAAAAGAGGCACCAGAGAAACCCAGTTCTTGCAGCACTTCCCACAGCTCACAAAGCTGCAATCTTTCAAGGGCACCGTGTTTAACTTAGCAGCACTGCACTAACTTGTTCAAGTGGCTGAAAAACAGCTTACTCCATTTTGCAGCTGGTTTATTTTTCTGAACAGGTTTTTGCCCCTCACAATTGCAGTTTAAAAAGTAACTGATACTCTCTGACCAACCATTGTGAGCTGCAGGGTGTTTCTGTAATGAGACCCTCCACACTCCAGCGCTGGGCACAGCAGAAGCCCCCATGGCCCTCATTCCCACAGAGGCTTGTGGAATACCTGGAAGGATGTTGTGCCTTCATTTCTCTCTGCATTTAGAAACCAGAGCAGCAGCAGCACAGTCTGTACAAGGTCACAGAGCAAGAAAGTTTTCAGGAGCACTTGCTCTCAACTCCGGTGCTACACGCCAGCCCTCTCCATCTGCCCGGGAGGATGGCAAGCACCTGGCTTAGCCAGATCAATAGGAATCAGACCTGGGGTGTTCTGCCACTGAGGATGCAATGCAAGGCCTATATCTTGATCTAATGCAGAAGAGCTGCCCCTGGAGACTGGGCAAAGAGAAAAAAAAAATTGCAAGTTTTTTTTTTTTCTTCCAAGAAGTAGGAAAATGGGCCCCACGAGACTCTTCTTGCACTTTGTTCTTATCCACTGGTTCAGTTTCAGGCCTTCCTGAAAATGAGGCATTGTCCCAAGGCATATTATGAAATTCCCAGACCACGTCACACAGGGAGAACACAGCATTTGCAAGGGGGACGGGTGGGAGAGAAATCCCAGACTATTCCAGGAAACGCAAGGAGACATCCCTGAAATGACTTCCCCTCCAGCCAGGAGGGGAAGGGAGGACCTCCCACCTCGCTCCCTGTACCCAGCCAAAACTAGGTCAGTGACACAGCCCTGCTCAGAGCCAGAGCTCCTCTCCAGACACCAGGACACATGGAAGAGTCCAGCCAGGAGGGTGAAGGGGGTAACCTTGCCCCTTCCCACAGCCTGACATGTTTCCCGCAAGAGAGCCCAGCTGGCCACGTGAAAGAGGCAGGCAGTTCCTCCTCTGCTTCCTCCTCAATATCACAACACTGCCAGCTGGCTTCAAAGAGAAAACCCACTTTGGCCTCTCCCTGGCCCTTTATCAGACAAAACAATGGGAAAAAAAATCCCCACACCTTGCTTCCAAAGGTTTCCTCTGCCTCTTTCCCAGTTTCTAAGGCCGGGAACTGCTATATCTGACCGGCAACCCCCAAACACCTTCAGAAGAGACACGAGGTGCTTATCCTGGTCTGTAAAAACCAAGGTCTTGAGGGTGCTGTAGCTCAAGACCTCAAGACCACTATCCCCCAAGTCAAGGGGGGTGGGTTGGGGGTGCCACATCCACTGCTTCACATCTCAGAGCCAAAACACCTCCCTTCTAGAAAGCCTCCTCCCTTCACAGCCCCTTCCTCCCTTGACCTTGACACAGATGCCAGCTCTAGCACGCATCCACCCGTCTGTGCCGGGGAGGGGAAGGCAATGAGGGTCCAAGAGGGGGACAGCTCCCCCTTCCCGGGTGAACCGCGCCCACCGCCGCCCCCGGGCACCCACGGAGGGAGGGGAAGCCGGGGGAAGGCTCCGGGGAGCCGGCACTCACCGCTGTGCGAGCTGAACCACCGCGGTGCGATGTGAAGGGGCAGCGCGTCGGCCAGCGAGGCCCTGGCGCCCAGGTACAGCATCCCGTCTCTATGGTGACCGCCTCCCGTCTCCTGGAAACCGTTGCCATGGGCGTACGTGGAGTCGGAGCCCGGACCGCCGCCGCCGCCGCCCGGGGCCCGCTCGGCCTCCCCCGCCGCCCGTGCCGCCGCCGCGTACAGCCCGAAGGGGACGGCGCC
>VZRF01001702.1:23120-210502 GCA_013396875.1 Vireo altiloquus
GCCCCGCGGAACACAACCCTCGACCCACGTCTCGCACACATCTTGCTCTGCAACGGGGCTGCGACCGCCCGCAGGCCTCCGCGACCAGAGCCCCTCCGGAGAGGCCAGACGGACACGGGGACTCCCCTCGGGCCGTGGGACCGTCAAAGGTTCCACGGGACTCGCTGCCCCAGTTCCCCGGGACGGGGGCGGGTGAGGGGTAGTGAGCGGCGGGACTACATATCCCAGCAGCCCCCGCACGGCGCCCCGAAGTGCGCAGGCGTCGCGCGTGCTCCGCCGGGGCGGCCCAAGATGGCGGCGCGCTGGAGCAGCGAGAATGTGGTGGTGGAGTTCCGTGACGCCCAGGTCGGGGGGCCCGGGGCACCGCATCACCGCGCCGCGGGGGCAGCCCCCGGCCGGCCCGTTACGAGCGGAGCGGGGGGAGGTCCCGGCCCGGGAGGGCTCGGCGGCCCCGCGGGGCCTTTCGCCGGCGATGGACGGGGCTGAGGCGGTCTGGAGCGCGGAGATAACGCCTTAATTTTCGGGGCACTTAATTTCTAATCTTCATTAGATCTTGTATGGTGTTTTTTAAAATATATTGTCAGGCCTAATATAAGATACTGCCACTTCCCACACGTCTTTTTTTATTTCCTTTTGCTGGAGGTGCTCAAGGCCAGCGTGGATGGGGTCCTGAGCAACCTGGTCTAGAGGAAACTGTGTGCGTGTGGCAGAGGGTTGGAACGAGATAAGCTTTAAGGTGTCTTCCAGCCCAAATCATTCTATGGCTCTGTCAGTTTTCCCGGATACTATTACAGCTACTGTCTCACTGCCAAATAAATTACTGAGTGTTGCTCCATTAAAATGAAAAGTGGGTTATATTTTTTTGTAAATAGCAAAACGGTCAGCTTTTGGTTTTGAAGCTGATGGTGATAGGAGAACTCTCCTCAGAGTTTGGTCACGTGCTTTCATAGAAGTTGTTCTTACATCCTTGGAAACGTTCATGGCCAGGACATGGACAAGGCTTGGAGAATTGGGGCCTACTGGAAGGTGTCCCTGTCCATGACAGGGATTTGGAACAAGATGATCTTTAAGGTCTCTCCCAACCCAAGCCATTCAAGGACTCTATGATCCTGTTCTAAGAAATGTGGGGTTTTTAAGGTGTTGGTAATTGCTTAACAAAGCTAGATACAGTGGGTGAACTACTTCAGCAGGAAATGCAAAAAGATTAAAAAAAACCCCAAAGTCTGGAAGCTCTCTGGTCTTGTTTGTCCTCTTATGCTGGAGCAGTAACAGCTCTGCCTTCACCATTGCAAACAGAGGCATTGACTCCTGTGTGCTGCATCCAGCCTACCCTCTGTAAGCTCACAGAGCTTTTTACTTGTATACCTCAAAAGCTTTGTATCAGTTTTCCTCCCAAAAGTGTTAAAGCAGCCTCATCTGCTACTGAGGATTTGCGCTCAGGAAACCAGTAATGAGATACGAGGGTACATCTTCCTACATCACAGATTCACATTGCATCTGGCTCAGGAGATAGGAGGCCTCATGACTTTATTGCTTACTCATAATGACTGGTGTGTGGGAGCAGAAGGGACAGGTGTTGCCATCCCCTGCTGCAGCAGTTGGTTTCAGTGTCACTCCTGCACTGGCACAAACCTTGGCAGAGGGTGAACAAGGGGGTTTTGGTCACTTTGCTTTACCCTAATGTGATCTTTCTGGAGCTGTTCTGACCTGTCTGCTCTCCCATATGAAACCAGAGAACTGCTGTGGCTGGGGCTGCCAGACTGCTGCCTCAGGCTAAACTCATTTATATGTTTGTGTCTGAGCTTTTTTTTTAGGAGTTTGTAGGAACATTTTTGCAGGTGGGAAACCTGAGCCTGAGAAATTGGAGCACCTTGGCTGCAATCATCCAGTGCCAGGCTTGAGCTCTGCATGTAGGCCACGCTATCTCCAAAATCCCTACCCCAAAACCAACCTAAATGGAAACAAGAGTCAAAAGAGTGGGCAGCTGCTACATTTATAGTCAGTAGACTTCTGCAAACACTGCAGTTGTCTTTGTTCACCACACTGGAGTGTGTCATGAGAAAGCTACAGCAGCCAACCTGTAACACTTCAGAAAATCAATGTGTGTTTTGGGGCCAGTGTTACCTACAAGTGTTATTTTTCTGTACAAGCTGACAGAGGTGGCAGTCTCTGTACTCTTCTGATTTAGATGAGATCCACAGGCTCTTCTTGGGCTGTTGGCACTATCCAAAGGAGAGTAAAACTCACCCAGTGGTGAAAAAGAACCATTTGTAGCAAATCAAGTGTGTAGATGGGAGGTTAAGTGTGCAGGGAACTGGTATTGCTTGTTCAGAGTTTGCAGCTCTTGAAAAACAGCATAGCCATGTCAAATTGGCTTGGTCTCTTGCCTTTCAGGTGGAGAGAATGAAGCTAAATTGAAAACTAATGAAAGTTCAGAAACGAAAAGGAGTTTTCTTTGGCTTGCCTAGCAGAAATCAAGTGAAATACCAAAGTAGATGTTTGAAGTCTGAGAAGATGCTGCCTGGGCTGTGGGCTCAGAGCAGGTTCTCAAATGTGCAATGCTCCTGCTGTGCTTACTCATGTCATTGTTATTCATGAACAGCAGTTCTAGCTATCCACAGTGTTTTAGGATAAAAACTGCTTTCAGGTTGGTTTATTCAGTTTCAACTCCCCCCTTCTGGAAGGCTGTGCTGTGAAGACTGACATATCACTATACCAAGCATATTAAATGGCAGCTGTTTGGTGTTTTTCCTGTGCCTAGATAAGACTCTTGTATCTTAAGGAACTCTTTGTTGCTGTAAAACAACTTAATTTGTGACCCATCAGAGTAGCAGCCTGACATGTGAAACTTTTTACTCCATTTTGATTGTTCATTACATTTGATGGTATTTGGTGCCTGGAAAAAAAGCAGTTTACCAGTGTTTGAAAACAATTTGTAAGGATTTATGAGATCCTGGTGCCAACATCGGAAAAAATAAACTTGTATATAAAATTATCAATCACTTTAAATGGATACGGGTTTTTTATGTCTTGAGGGAAGATAGCCCCAACTGTATGAAATACATCTCCTGACTAGGTCTTCATCACATGAGAAAGCTCTGGTTACTCTAATGGCTTTAGTGATCCTCATTTTAATTTCTCAGAAGAAAAATGTGTAACATCTGGGAAAAGTTCTTTCTTCTGTTGGTTTGTTTTGTTTGTTTTGGTTTTTTTTATAGATGCAGTAACCTACTTTTTTTGTAGGTTTTGTTCTGTGTTTTCCAAGGTGCTAAGGAGTCTAGAAAGCTGGAATTATTTATCATTTAGAGATCTTAAAACTAACTGCTTATTTACAGTGTTGGCTTTAGGACTAGGGAAACCTTGTCAGGAGATTGTATTTGCTGCCTAGGAAAAAGTAATGAAAGAGGGTTGTTCCTGGAATAGTAAAAGTGGTGAAACTGGGCTTGATTTACCATGAGCTGAAACTCTGCAGGCAACTGTAGCTCTTTGCCATGTGGTCTCAAGAGAAAAGTGGGTCCATTATGCTGTTTTTCCCTCACTTGGGGTATTTGCAAGGAGGGCATGGGCCCTGGCTGGAAAAGCTCAGAATTTGTGATGGTTATTTTACTATCAGATCTGACTGAAATGGAGTGGGATTTCTGTATTGTTTGTCAGGTTTTAGTGATGCTTGTAAGTAGTAACTGTGGGACATCCTGAAGTCTTGTTACATCCGCACTGAGAGCACTTAAAATCCTGAACAGCAGCAGGAGCTACATCCTGAGCCTTCAGAGAGGCAGCTTTGAAGATGACAGCAGTTAGTGTGAAGAATGTGGGGCATATTCTGATTTTGTACCGTGAATGCTCAAAACTCTCTTGAAGTCATATCTATGTTTATGGGCTGAACTGTTCAGCTTTCCAAGTAAAATTTTCCTTTATTCTCTTGGTATTTAAACAAGCTGATCAGCCAGTTCATTCTGCACAAAAAGAGGGGGATACAATATCCAAACCGTCCTTTTTTAATTTTTTTTTTTCTAATGGCCTTAAGTTATCTCACAGCCTTCTTTATAAGCAATGCCAAAGTAAATTCTGATGCCTCTTGGCCATCTCTTATTTTTGGAGACCAGCCATACTCAAATGGTTGCACTTCTATCTCCCAGTACATATATAATTAAATCTGGCCCTGCAATGAAAGACAGAGACAGAGAAAGTTCCTGAGCAGGAGCAGAGGCTGATTAATACAGATTATTAGAGATTGCTGATTGAAAGGCTGCAGCTGTGATTGCCATAGTGGGGAGAAGGGAGCAAGGTCTTAGTGCTCATAATGGTGTCTGCCAGGTCTTGTCTTCAGTTTACTCTAACAAAGATGTTTTCTGTGTGCTGTCCTGCATCCCAAAATCAACTACTACCCTCCATTGCCCCTCTGTGCTACTTTAAAGAGATGTTACTTTCCTGAACTCCTCCCTAGAGCTGTGTGTTTGGGTGAGCAGCTGACCTGACAGGTATTATTTAGTTTTGTTCTGTGTTTCTCTTTAACAGGCGACTGCGATGTCCGTGGATTGCCTGGGACAGCGCGCTGTGCTCTCGGGGTGAGTGTGACAGTCCCTGTTAGAAGTGTGTGACAGTCATTTCCACAAGCCAGACCAGCAACCTTCAGGCTGACCTCAGCTGAAGGGTTGGTGGATTGTTTCAGAAAGGTGCAGCTGAATTTTGTTCAAGGCTTAATGAAACTGATTCTGGGTCATGTTCCCAATGGGATGCAGAGTGAAGAGACAGCGACAAGAGCACAATAAAACACTGGTGTGGCTTTCCTGGTAAATTCCTTCCCAAATTCCCATATGGGAGGTGGAGCATCATGAAGTACTATTTGGATTGTGTTGAAATACAGATTAGATTATTTTCTAACAAAATTTGCTCCAAATATGCCCATGGGGCTCTCTGACCTGTTTCTCTGCTGGTTCACTGGGGGATAATACAAAAAACTGTAGGTGCCACAGACTCCCAAGTTGCCCAGGCTTCCAGGAGAGCTTGGTCTTACATATCCACCTCCAGAGCAAGTCTTCAACCAGCTTGGCAGGGCCCTTCCAGCTCCTGCCTTTCAGTACTAACAGCTACTCCTGTCCCCCTGTCAGTGACACAATTGCCACACCAATTAGGATGTTCATTTCAGAATCATGTGGGTCTAGCTGATCTTTGGTCAGCCTTCAAGGAACCAAGTCCTTTGGTACCACTTGGAGGGGTGCTTGCTTCCATGTAAACTCTTAGCCTGGCATCTCTGCGCAGGAATAACAGGAGGAATGGCCAGTGCTCAGAGCAGCTGTATGGTCACTATGCAGCTGAAAATTTATTAATTATGTAGGGTTCAATATGTTTTGATGCTGGTCTTCCATAGGGTTCAGCTGTCTCTCAATTATTTCTGGGCGGTTTCTTTTGCTTGTAAGGTGAATCACACAGGATACCTTGCTTTGTGGGGAGTTGGCCACATCCAGCAGGATGTATAAGCTCAGGTTTGCCATCCTGCAGAATTATTTCTGCTGCATATAGAGTTAGCTCAGGTAAGTAATGGAACCAAGTTGATGCAAGACTGTGTCCACCCACATTAACAAGCTGCTGCAGCTGAGCATCAGCTCTGTGCAGGTGTTCTTGTACTGTCGGGGGAACCAAGCCCTCAGACTGGTGTGGAAAGAAGCACCCACATAGAATCATCTTTGTCAAGGCTCATTAACTCTTGCTCAGAGCAGCCTATCCAGGCTGAAGCTGTTGCATTGCACTCCCAGGCTTGTGCCACTTAGACTCTGCTGCTGCAGCAGCATTCGGCCAGCAAAGCCTATTTGAATATGTTTGCACCATTTTCCAGCATTGTATCTATATACATATAGATATATATGTATATATCTATATCCTGTATGTATATATCTATATCCTTTTGTATCTGAGTTATCTGGGTTTTCCTGTGGCGTAAGCTGTCTGTTGCATTTGCAGGTCCTGTCTACTTTCACTGTGTCTTGTCTTTGTTGGGGGGTTGTGGGTTTTTTTTCTTCTTTTAAGTCAGTTTTGAAGTATGTAGTCAAAGGTAGCATTTTCAGGAATAGTGTTTTCACTTGTCCTGTGAAATGCTTCTCTTCTTTTGATTCTTGTGCCTCTAGGCACAAGGCTGTGAGCTCCATGTGAGCTTGGGGTTTTGAGATCAGTCCTGTGAGATGCAGCCCCTTTGTGCCTGTGTGTCTTGCAGCCGCCGTTTCCTGTACATTGTCAACCTGGATGCGCCAAACGAGGGTCATCGAAAGATCTCCCGCCAGAGCAAGTGGGACATTGGGGCCGTGCAGTGGAACCCCCACGACAGCTATGCCTACTACTTTGCAGCTTCGGTAAGTGCACTCATTTGAAAGCTGTAACTCATTGTCTTCCCTGGTCTTTCTTTCATGGGTGAGCCTCTGCAGAGCTGGAAGCCTGTGTGGAGCTGGCACAGACATGCTTCTGCAAGTCACATTGCAAGATGAAGGCCTAACTCTGATTTACTGCCAGCGAGGTGTTTGGCTTGATGAATCTAGTTTTGCTTGTGTGTCATTTACAAAACACTTTGGCAAATAAATGAAGCATCAAAACCGTCCTTTTCTGGAGGGAAGTGCTCTCTTTCTGATTTCCGTTCTGAGATTTGTGCACTTCTTGAATGTCTTGCTCTGTGCTTTTTGTTTTCACCTCCCTGCCTTACTGCTTGGTTGTGGTGCGCCAGACAGCCTGTAAATAGCACAGGTCAATACTGGCTCAGCGCTCTAACAATTGGGATTTGCAGCTTGGCACGGCCTGGATCAGTGAGGAATTCCATGAGGCAGTGGGTTGGGCTGAAGAAGCAGTAATGGCTGTGTGAGACTGAGTGCAGTTTTTGGCTCTGCTCTGTACTTAGTCTGTCATGCTCTGCAGCTTGTTCACCCAGAGCCCCAAGCTCTGCTGGTGGAATTCTGAGCCATCACCCACAGCACTGTGGCAATTAGCACGAGCCAGGTGCAGACTGTTTTCAGAGTGAGCTGCCTTTTCTGCTGTGTTGTGTCTGCTTTTATAGCCTGAGAGTCATGAACTACCTAGGGATGGAGAGATTTCATGTATTTTTTATGAGAAAAACCCTACTTGAAGGTGATTTCTTAGGATATTTGTTCCTTTTGCTTCCTAGATTGGCTATGATTTTAATTAAAGGCAGTTTTAAAAGTGGGCTGCTGCTGTCAGCCTCTGCCTCTTTGCTCTCTGACGTTCCCCAGCCTGTCTCTTCCCAGCTCTGGCACACCACTGACGTCTTAAAGGTGTCTTCGGCAGCAGTTAGCTTCTGATCGGAGAGTTAGCAAACTGGCAAAAAGGTGTCCTTCAGTGCCACTTCTGGGTACAGTCTGTGGAAATCAAAACCAAGTAAGGAAATGCACTGGGCAGGCCACAAGTAGAACGGGAAAGCTTCTTTTCAAATACACTCTGAAGACAATATCCAGTGATGAGTTCATGCTGATCTGAGCAGGACCCTGCTGCAAGGGGGAGCTGTGCTGATCTCGCCCATCTGAGCACTCCTGCCTCTTGCTGCTCTGAGGGGACACAGGAACCCATCTTGTTTCAGAATGAAATCAGGTGTAGCTGGCATCCAACCTTGCTGCTTCTGTGTATAAACAAAGATGCTATGATGCTCTGGGGATTTGAACATAGTGGCTGACACACACTGGTTGAGGAATCTCCAAGATGGGATCAGGCAGCTTTTTCAGTTTGGGTCAAAACCACCACCTTTTCAGCCATTTCACTGTGTTGTAGACAGCCCAAGGGTCTTATCCCTCTGCATCCCTGTGAATGGAAAAGGAGTGTAAAAGGCTGCCATCCTGTTTGCCAGTAGTCTCACCTGGTTTGCAGTCCTGTTAATTGGAAGTGGTGCAGGCAGAGGGGAATCTGTCCTTGTGTTTAATTTCTTTCCAGTAGAGCTGGAGCAAATCCTTTTGCTGTACTTCGCTGTGTCTGCCCTCTGGTTCATGCATGTTTCTGAGGACTCCTAAGCTGTTGTTTCAGAAATGCTGTTGTTTTCAATCCTAGATGCTTGTTTTTTCTTTTGTGTGGCCACAGATTCTTGAACAAGGGGGTGATGAAATTGTTGGAAGTGAATACTGATTCTTTCCAAAAAATCACAGTTTTTTTGGAAAATGCTCCTGTTGGGAGGAGCAGTCTCTCTGGTGATGGTTATCTTGTACCTTGTCTCTGGAGTACTGGATAAATTCCATTGGGTAATTTCACTCTACCCCTTAAATACTTCTGTCAATGAGAAACATGCAAAGAGTTTTTTCTTGCTGTAAGCTCTTGTGCAGCCCTGCTGTGAGCAGTTAGAGAAATGCCATATATTATTGCTGAGCTGGGACGAGACCTTCCATTTCAGAGAAGGCTGTAATGTTTTATCTATCTGCAAGTTGAAATTCACATGAAGCAGCTTTGAGGTAGGAAGAAAATCCACCACCACCACAAAAAGAAAAGCCACAAAAATTGTAAAGTAACAGTTGGAGTCAGTGATCTTAGAGGTCTTTTCCAACCTCAACAATTGTGTGTTTCTGAGAAGTCTCTTATCTTTTCCCTCATCTACCTAAAAGTCTGAAAACAAGGGGCTAATGAAAATAACGTTTTAAGGTTGTGTTCTTTCTGGTTTTGCAAAATCAGCATGAATTTCCAGTTACGATCAACTGTGCTTGGCACTCTATGCACCCACAAAGGCAAGTCCTGCCCCAGAAAGATTAGAGTTGGCCTGGCCTGAAGTGAACCTTGATTGAGATAGAACATGAACTTGCAGCACAATAACTAGTTTTAAGTAACTTCGTGTGTGGCTGCATTTGGGCAAGAATTTATTACTGGAATGAGTGAAGGAACCCTAAGTGATGTTGTCATTGATACATCTGGTTTGCCTTTGTTTTTTACAGTTCGTGATAAATACTTAAAGCTTTTCTCCGGGGGGAGTATCCTTGAGGTGGTGACCTTGAAGCCATTAGACTGTATTGTTTGTGTTTGGCAATGGCCCTGATTATCCCAGAAGGGAATTGAGAGAGAGCTGAGGATGACCAGTGGTAATCCATCATCCCCCTCACCAAAAACTCCAGTTGTGAATCTAACAGACTGGCAGGGTATTCCTGCAGAGAGAATTTATCTGCCTGTTGCCTGCAGTTACAGCATGTTGTTAGGAAATAAAGGCTCTGAGAACATAATTTTGTGGAAACATTTTGCAATTTTTTTCTCCCTTTCTAGTATATCTCCAATTTTAAGTGGGTGTAATTAAAGTGTAAGTTTTTGAAAGTCCTTGCAGCCTGCATTTCATCTTTACTCTCCTGCTTTGGGCAAGGACTTCGCTAATCACAGCGTGACTCATTGTTAACTGAGGTTGTTCAAAGTGAAGGGAACCTGGTCCTAACACACAGATCCCTGTCCTGCCTTGTTGGCCTGAGACTGTTTCTCTTTTCTTCCATCGAATCGCAGAGCAACCAGCGCGTTGACCTGTATAAGTGGAAGGAAGGTAATGGGGAAGTTTGCACATCTCTGCAAGGACACACACGTGTGATCAGGTGAGGAACAAGCAATGCTGAGGCCTGCTGAGTGGAAAATGGTACATTGTTTCATAGAAGCTGAATGTTTGGGTCCTGGCCCCCTCAGGCACTGCTGTGAGCCTGTTTTTACTCACTTCTCTGGACTGGATTGCGTTCCCATTTGGTGATAATGTCATGTGTGAAGCGGCTCACCCTCTCATGGCTCCCCTAATATATCACCTTAGCCCTTGATGGTTTGAGTGTCATTGCCTTAGGCTGCTGTCCTTGTAACGAGCAGCAGCCATCATGTGGGAAACAGATAGCAGCATGTTTATTAAATTGAATCCCAGCTGTGTTTCTGTGTGATGGCAGCTTAATGAAGGCAGGTAATCCCAAAGACCAAGTTTAGAGAGTGTTACAATGGTGCAGGGGAGATTTTTACCTCATGTTTTAAGGTCGTGTTTCAATGCTGGGTTGGAAATGCAGTTGAAGGACTGTTTTTTACTCAAGCTCCTGACTGTGGAAAGTATTTGCAGCCCTTGAAATGACAGTTGTTTGGGCTGACTGGAGGCTGTTTGTGTCCCAGGTGCACTTGGTGTACCCAACAGGGAGGCATCCCAGAGTGAGGGGTAGATGCCAAGGATGTGTGGTTACTGAGAACTCTTTGAGACAGTGTCCCTTTGCCTGGAGGGGAAAGAGCACACACACGGTAGCTGTAAAGTTCAGGGCTAGGAAGACGCTTCACTGGAATTTACTTAGAAGCATTTCATTGCTTCTTGGAATTTACTTAGAGAAATTATTAAGATCTGGCTTTTTACTTAAAAAGTTTCAGTAGATATCATAGAGTTGCTCTGAATTTGTTGGAAAATGTACTGGCAGCTTGTGAGAAGTTGATGCAAACTCTGTGTGTGCTTTTCTTTACTGATCTACTATGATTTTGCATTTGCAGTGACCTGGACTGGGCAGTGTTTGAGCCAGACCTACTGGTCACCAGTTCTGTGGACACATACATCTACATCTGGGACATCAAGTAAGAATCAGTGTGTTTCTGCATTTTGTGTAAATCACTGGACTCCTTTCCGTAATTATCAGCTTGCAGGGCAAAGCACGCCCTGATGGGTGCTGCTCTTTAGCTGTGCTTGCAGGGACTTCAGCTACTTCCCATTGTCTCCAAGATGACTTCTGCTCCCCTATTTTCAAGCCAGTTCAGAGTCAGGGATGGGCAGCAGAGTGGTTCAGTTAAGCTACAACTGTCTGGCTTCACTCTCTGCCCACTTCAGATATTTCCTTGCGGGCTTTTCTTGGAGCCCAAGGGTGTTCCTCAACCTGCTGTGTTTTTTTACCTGAAGTAATGAGCACCATTTCATGATTCTGTAGCCATTTTCTACTAAATTCAGTGATTGTTGCTTGTTCTCCCTCGATGGTGGGAAGACTGACAGTGGTATTCAGGAAGGTTTTCCTGTTTGTACCTTCCCTTGTTTTCTGGTGCTGCTGTCTGCCACGAGTATTTTCAGCAGATCTTTCCAACTACATGTCCAAATTTAAGCTCCATATTTTACACCTGAGAAGCAAGGAGCTGGCACTGGGACTGCTGAGTTCTCTTGATGGCTGTACAATAACTCTTTATGACCCCCAACAAATCACTTTGTTCCTCTCTGCCTCCCTTGTTCAGTTATAATAGGAGGATAATTATATAACCCCACTGCACCAGACTACCCGGAGGCTTGCTTAGCTCCTATGAGCAAGCACTTAGATCCTTGGTTAAATGCTGCTTCAGAATGACAATATATTATTAACGTGTAATTAAAAGACATAGAGAAACAATAACTGCCAGTTGTTTTCCTGTGATATTTTTATCACCAAGCAGAAAAAAATAGAGATCTCTGAAGTCCTCCTTTAACTCTGTTTCCCTTCCATTGTTTTGTGTCTGCCTGTATCACTTGCCCAGAAATGCTTCCTTAGGCAGTCTCTGAAAGCCTCTACATCCCACCTGTGCTAGGAAGTGAGCTTGCTGTGGCACTGAGGTCCTGGCGCTGCTGGCCTCCAGCAAATTAACATCCTGCTGAAGTGACTATCTCTAATGACACCCTGGGGAGGTAGCCCTGCAGTAAGGGCAGGTGGAAATTCCCCGCTTAATTTTTCATACAAAACAACTTTTGGATTAGGCAGAAATTCTTAGAGGAAGAGGTGCAGTCCATTCCAGAAAATGTTCTGCTTTTCAGCAAACGGAAAAAGTTGAAGACGATAGTCCTTATTTTCACTGTCACTTTTCATTAAAGAGAAGGTGAATTCCTGAGAAGCCAGGCCAGGAAGTAAATTATTGCCTTGATCTGCTGGCTGCTATGAGTTGTGGTGCCACACTGGTTCCTGCTGCTGTGGAATTTGGTTTGTAGACAGAATTTGGTCTCCACGCAGCTGGGCTGATTTCCTACTAATTTTGTTATTATATGCTAGACATGAAGTTCTTGCTCTGTAGTAACTGCTCCATCTGCTTTGAATCAGGATCTGCAAAGGCTCGACAAACGCATCAGTGGCTTTTGTCAAGTGTTTCCACAGCTCTGTTTGTTCCTTTAATCCTCCTTGGAAAGGCTGTTATGTTGCTTCCTGCAGCAACAATTTGTGAGCCCTGTTTCCTTGCCTACCCAGTTATAATATGCCACATTTTGTGTATGTTTTTCCTCTCTCTAGTCCAGTCCAGTTCTGTCCTCTGTCCTAAACTTCCCGCTGCATATGGTGTCAAGAATCATAGAATAGTTTGGGTTGGAAGGGACCTTAAAGATGTAGTTCCATCCCTCTACCAAGTGCAGCAACACCTTCCAGTAGACCAGGTTGCTCCAAGCCCCATTCAACCTGGCCTTGAACACTTCCAGGATGGCTGGTGTCCTCCAGCTGGTCACCTTTATTCCATTTAATGCTGGTCTATTTTGGTAAGCAGAAGGTACATTAGATCCCAAGGCAGCAATAGCATTAGTGCTGGAATAGCAGGGAGCTCACTGGGAAGGCTGGACTGTGCCGTGTGTACTGACAGTGGCCACGTTGTGTTTCAGAGACACCAGGAAGCCCACGGTCTCACTCTCCGCAGTTGGTAAGTCTGATATGTGTGATGTAGTCAATAAACAAGGTTATTTTTGCATGCCCCTACTGTTACTCCTCCCTTCATGCTCCAAGGCCAGGCATGACAAAGTACCGAAGTGCCACCATGTGTGATTGTCCCATGTAGGAGCAGCCTGAGAGGCTCCAGTTCACAACTCCTTTTAGAGAACCAGAATTTGGAAGAGATGTGGAGCCCCTTGAGGTTCCCAGGCATGGAGGGAACCATGGTCCTTGGACTTGCTGCCCTGACATGATGAACAGCCATGTGGAGCTTCCTCTGTGCTTAACCACCCTGCTGCGCTACTTGTCCTGGGTTGCCTGTCTGTAATTTCCTCACATCCTTTTATGTTTTATTGAATCAGTTGAGGAACTAAACCATGCCCTAGGCAGCACTGTGCCAGCCTGTCCTCTTGCTCACTGAGAGGTGAGTACAGCAGCTGGCTGTATCCGCTTCCCTGGGGCACCTGCAACATGCAAGGAGAATGCAAGGTGCTGTCTCTGGGCTGTGCTTGCTCTGGAAAGGCTCTTGTCCCAGCTGATGGCAGGGTGAGTGTCCAGCCCCTGCAATACCCACAGTTGGCAGGTTCTGCGTGTCTGTTCTCACTGGCTGGAGCTGGGACTGGGTATGGATGATGAGCAAAATGTCCCTTCCCTGCGTTACTGTCCCCAGTACTGGAGCAACCCTCACAATGTGTAACTCTCATGCTCTGCTGCTTACATCTCCTTAGGCTACACATCTGCAGCAACTCCCAATCCCCTCCCAGCCAGCAAACCTCTCTGTCACAGAAATTCAAAAACCTTATTGAGTCGGAGAGAAGCAATGGTCGGTTCTGGTGTCTGGGGTGAGGTTTCACAGCTGAGCCAGCCCAGCAGCCTGCTCCTCAGAAAGCCTCCTTGCTTCCTTCCTTCCTCCTGTGCCTGATGCTGTTTAATGCTGGTCCAGACATTTGTGTACCCTTCAGCGAGTTGATCAAATCAATCAACTGGCAGTCTATTTGCAGCTTTTTATCCCCCAGAATAGCTTTTTGCCAGGTTGTCAGGATGAATCTCCTCACCATGCAGCAGGAGGTGGGTAGTGGAGGTGGGGAATAGCAGCAGGCTGAGATCTGTTTAGCTTTCTCATGGATCTCACCTTTCTGATAGCTCAAAAGGTTTAAAAATACTGGCAGAATAAGGATGAACAGATGCATTATGCTTACAGTATCTGAATAACCCACATTAACTGAAGCTGTGTTTTGTTTCATATTAGAAATAACCACTCATCTTCTGATTTGACTGAGTCCCTCATGATACTGCATATAAGTCATATCTGGACCATTATCCAGTTTCTTTACACTGTCATTGATGTCTTAGACTTCTGTGGTGTATGTTGACCTTCTGGTCCACTCAGTGAGTCCACCTCCAGCTGGCCACACCCAAGGTCACCTGCACTGCAGCCTTCTCCTACACCTGCATTTTAATCGTAGATCAATAGCACTAATTGCCTGTGTAGCAGCTGATAGTATGGAGAGTGGTGGGGAGATGAAACAAGCCCTAAGCACCTGGAAGTAACTTGAATAAAAAGAGAGGGGATTTGGGAAGGAGGTGATGAACCTACATTTCTGGTCTGGAGGAAGTTGCTCTATCAGAGCTAATGGACATGAGTATTTTAATCAGGTACAGACCCTGGCTAGAAGATGTGGTAAAGATCTCTAGGCATGCAGCTGGAACACTTGCTTTGCTGTCCTGAGGATACAAATGATACACTGAAGAATAAGGACTTAATAAATTTCATGTCATCCTTCGTGGTCACTTCTCGGATATCCTTCCTCTGAACTGCCTTTCCTGGGCTAAGAGCAGCTCTAGGCCCAGGCCATGGGACTACTGTACTGTTTTCTCTTAATTGCTTGTTTTGGCCTTCTCTGTTTGTGCTGCAGCTGGAGCTTCCCAGGTGAAATGGAACAAGAAAAATGCCAACTGTTTAGCAACAAGCCACGATGGGGATGTCCGAATATGGGACAAAAGGGTAAGCTGTGGGCTTTTTGAGCAGTCTGTACATATTCCCACCTACACAATACAGATATTCCTCCAGTAACAGATTAATATTCAGGAAATGTACTACTTTATCCCAAATTTCTCTTGTGGGTCAGTTTAAACTAGAGAGAATTGAGAGAGCCTAAAGAGTATGTAGGTAGCCTCCTTCCTCAGAAACTGTGCTCATTAACATTTTCCTTTTGATCTCATAGTACTTATAACTGAGTATAAAGAATTGTTTAGGGCTGGACATGGTGACTGGAATTTGCCACACCTTCACGGGATTTTTTCTTCAACTGCTTTTGCTGAGCTATTTGCCATTCCCCAGCAGGGGTGGTTGTTCCAACTGTCTTGCCCTTGTTAAAGTCTCTTTTTATGCCAAAGAACTAGACCAAATTTCAGGAGTCCTGTGCTGAGAAGGACAATATCTCTCCTTGCAGAAACCCAGCACTGCAGTGGAATATTTGGCAGCTCATCTCTCCAAAATCCACGGTCTGGACTGGCATCCTGACAATGAGTACACACTGGCCACTTCCAGCCAGGACAACTCTGTCAGGGTAAGTGTTGCTTCTGCAATTCCTGCTAGGGAAGGTGGATGGATGGTGGAGCAGATCCCCTTCCTCTGCTGCCGAAATTCTGGGGAGTGCTTTGCCACTGGCAAGATCTGGATCTTAATTTTTTGGTTTCTGGCTACCTGGTGTGTTGAGCCAGGACTGCACTTTCAGAACAGGCCGAGAGGTGACTGAAGAGAGGGTGCACATATGTTTTCCACATATCTGTGGTGATTGGGGCAGTACTGAAGCTGAAAACAACTGTCTCTGCCTGTTGCTTGCCAGAAAGGAACAGACCACAAATGCCAGAAGAGCCTTTTTCTTGAAATGCCAATGTTGCCAGCCTCAGGCTGATTACACCAACTTGAGGGGAGACATACTTCAGCCCCTAGAGTCTCCAAACTCATATTGAACAGAATTACCAATAAGAGACTGCCACAAGCACTGCTGTGCAGGGCCTCTTAACTTGAGGGGAAATAGTGTGCTTTGTATGTCAGCCAAATGGAGTTCATTCACACTGAGCTAAGCTCTGAGGTGAATGCAATTGATGTGTATTCTAGCAAAGCAAAAGGTTAGATTCTTCATTAGAAAATTAGCAGTAACAGCAGGGTCGGCCTGCCTCCAGCCTGGACTGGCACATTGGCTTGCAGCCTGCAGGGTACCTTGTAGCTCTGAAAGCCCAAGCAGGCTGCCTGTCTCCCTGCTCTAATTACTCAAGCTATGATCACTGTGAATATGACCCCAAGTCACTCATTTTCTAAGGGATGCTGCCAGATGCTGATAGCTTGGTATTTGTCCTTTGGGACTGTCTCTGCTGTTAATGAATGGGATTACTAATGATGCTGTGGGCACCCTGGCATGCTTTTTGGTCTGTTCTATCTGCAAGCCACATGGAAAACTACAGCCTGAAAGTATAGCCAGCTGACTCCTGCCTTTGCTTTCTCTTGGTTTGTTTTTTGTTTTTTTTTTAAGTTCTGGGATTACCGTCAGCCTCGGAAATACCTCAATATCCTTCCCTGCCAGGTTCCCGTCTGGAAGGCAAGATACACGGTGAGTGAGAAACTCCCACCAGCTGCACTTGTGCTCTGAGAAGAATGCACAAAGAGACATTAAATAAAGAACTGCCAAAGGGTTTCTCACCAGTTCTACTTGTGGACATTATTAAGTTGATTTTAAAAATCCCTCTTGGTGCCTGAAAGGCCAGAAAGGGAGCATCCACAGTGGGGGCATTCAAGAGAAGTGAGCAAACACCCATCCATGTAAAGCTAAGGCTCTTAAAATCAGTCATAGCTGTTTTCTTCCCCAGAGATCTGAATGTGGGTTGAAGCCAATGCTGTGTCTTGAATTTTTGATCCCCTTTCCCTGTCCTAACAGCAAGGGGTGTGTTCTTTTGAGCACTGTGACCCTGAGGAGCTGCTGGGGCTCAGTCCCCAGGTAGCAGTTCTTGCAGCTCCAGGCAGATTGCAGTAAGGATCCCCAGTGAAAAGTGAGGAAGCTGAAAAGTGAGGAAGCAGCAGAAAGAAGTTGTTCATCTTAAGTGAGCTGCATTGAGTATCTCAGTGTACTACATCTTTTTTGCACAGCAATTGCCTTGGACCTTCTGAGGTTTTGGCCTGAATCTGTTTTGTGGTGAGCTCATTTAAAACCTTCACATTCATATTGGTGGAAAAGGGAAAAATGAGAGGATGATAATAGCAGCATGGGAATATAACTGTCGCTGGCTAACTGGAAAGGTGTTTCTCTCTCAAGCCTTTCAGCAATGGGCTGGTGACAGTGATGGTCCCCCAACTCCGTCGGGAAAACAGTCTCCTCCTCTGGAATGTCTTTGACCTGAACACGCCTGTCCACACTTTTGTGGGACATGATGATGTGGTGCTGGAGTTTCAGTGGAGGAAGCAGAAGGAAGGTGAGTTCAGGGCTGAATGTGTTCTCTTCCTTGCGCTGTGGCTGTCAGCTAACCAGGGGTGTGGAGACCTGGCTCTTGGTTGCATTGCTGTTGCTGTTTGACTCTTGCCTTTCCTTGGAGTAGCTCCTGCCCACCTTCCTGCCCCCCACTGCCTCCCCCCAGACTACAGCTGTTCTGTACTGGTTTTATGGCAGTGCCCACAGAAGCACTGCCTTGTTTCCATGCTAACAAAGCAAATCTACCAAATGCTGAGTGGGTCAGTGGTGACTCTCATTGCTCCCGCTCTCCTGGGAGTCTCTTTTTAAATGAATCTTTCAGAATAAATTGTGCAAATTGTTAGATAGGTGCATGAATGCAGGCACCCTGCCCCTGCTCAGAGCTGCAGGCTAACCAGTTAACCCCTCATATCATGGCCTGGATCAGCAGTCTCCAGCATATCCCAGACCGCAGACCGGGCAAGCCCACCTTACTTATATGCTGGCTAAGGCAAAGGAGGAATAACGTGGGATAGAGAGTCTGCTGTTAGAGTTCAGTCCTGACTAAATTTTCCAATGTAAGCAGCTAAGAATAGGAGATTCCATACCAGAGGTTGCATAACCACACAGAGCACAGCTTTGTTTCTAGCACCTCAGCTGCCACAGACAGAATGTGCATGTCTGGCTTTGGTGTCACTTGTGCTACAGCTTTGCAGTGCTGTGTAAAAGTGCTGGTCCAGCCCTCGGCCACCAGCTGCTGGGGCCAATCAGTTAAGTCACTTCCTTCTCCATACCTTGATTTTCCTCTTTCAAAAAGAGGAGGGGAATGGAGAACTGTGTTAGGATCTGGAGGCACAGTCTAAGACAGTTTGTGAACGAACACTGAAGTAGGCTTGAGCTGCACTTGGTTGTCTTAACTGAGTTAATAGATACATACCCAGGACTAGGCGTTTTGCTTGTCTCAAGCAACATAAATCAATCACACAAACATTCCAAGTCTGCATCAGTGTGGAGACAACCAAGATAGCACAAATTTCCTTCTACAGAGTATGTTGTGCTGTATTTAGACAGTCCCTATGCCTCAGCAGAGGGGTGTAGGAAGCAGCTGTGCAGCAGCAAATTCTTAAACATAGCAGCTGTTTGACAAGGGAAACTTAAAACTGTATCACAAGACCTAAATGTGGACATAAATAGGTCTATGTACCTCTGCCTGTTGATAGATTGTATGTGGTTAGATCTGTTTTCTTACAACCTGAACTTGGCATCATCCAACTCTTTCAGAAGCAAAAAGAGGAAGGGCAGAACCATTTTCTCTTAGCTTAGAAATGTTTTAAAACACTGACCTTTTGAAACAGATTTGATGAACTAAAAGATATTTTCATTTTACAGTTATAGCTAAGAAACATTTATTTTTACTACACTATTTCTTCTATATAAATAAATATTGTTGTGGGTCTTGTTCATTCCTGGTTGGAAAACTTGTGTCACATTCATTATACTTTGTGCTTTTGCCTTGTAAATCACAGCCTGTTTAGGGGTGTGGTAACTGGTGTGGGGAGGCACAAAGGCTGATGTACCTCAGTCAATTCCAAGCAGAAAAGGACTTGCTCTGCCTTTCAGTTTAGTGCCTTATCCATTGGATGTGCCTGCTGGCTTGTTTGAATCTGTTTACACTAAACACAGGGCTGAAACAGTCTCTGTTTTCCAGTGGGGTCTCTGATTGCTTCTGTCCTCTCTAGGCTCTAAAGATTACCAGCTGGTTACATGGTCCCGGGATCAGACCTTGCGGATGTGGCGCATTGACTCTCAGCTGCAGAGGGTACGTGAACACTCTGGCTCTTGAATGGTAGACAGTTTTCTTACAGGCTGGATTCACCTCCCCTTCCTTGCACTCTAGTCATTCATCTGATACTCTAGAGCTGCAGACACAGCAGTTAGCTGCCGCTTCACTTTCCTCTTCTGCTCCAAACCAAAAGCATCCCCAAGGAGACCTCTGATGGGGCTTCTCTTTAAAACCTGTGTCTCAAAAGTTTCTGTGGCTGTGCAAAGCTGCTTTGTTGTCTAACATTAAATACAGAATTTTGTTTGGGGAAGGTAGAGGGCAGTTACTGCCTGCATTGCCTCTAAAATGCCACGTCTGTGGCTGCAAGGCTGTATTTCTTGGCAGTTTAGGTGCCAGGTAAATGTAGGGACTGTGCCCTCCTCTACCTCCCCTTGTGTGCATTGCCTCTGTAAGCCTGGGGTAGGCGGTGTGAGTGTTTGGATCTGCAGCACTTACAGATTCTGATGCAATTGCTAGAACAGCTGTGCTGGCTCATACCAGAGTTCATATGGCCATAGTGGGCCACATGGCCCTGTCATATCTTCAGCTGATGTCTTGGGAGGGGGTAAGAATGAGGCAGGCATGGAGTGATGTTTCTCTCAAATGCCCTGTCAGCTTCCTGCAGTTTGCAACTTAGAGGTTCATTGAGTCTGGCATCTTTGTATTTGATAGAGCTTGATGAGTTTCACTTCCATTGATCTGTTCTGTCTTTTCTTGGACCTGTGTAAATTTTTGTCACCTTAAACATTGTAGCAACAAGGAGTTTCATGGCTTTTCTGCATGTTGTGTGGAAAACCAGCTCATTTGTTTATTCTACCACCTAATTTCATGCCATTGAAGATGAAATGAGCCATATTCTCTGTGCTACTGATGGTTCTGTAGCCCTCCATCATATCCCTTCTCAGCTACCTCCTTTTCCAAGTCAAAAGGTCTTGATTTAATTCATCCTTTGTACTAGAACTTTGATTGTCCTTTTGCCTTTCACGACCCTTTTTCAGTTCTACTATATACCTTTGGGGATGGGGATCTGAGCTTTGTTCTTTCCAAAGAATTCTCAGTACTCAGTTTAGTTTTTAAATTGTTTGGCATAATTCCATTAACTCATCAGCTTAGTCTGGCTTCTACATCTTGTTCCCTCAGCCTGAACTTGCCATTTTTTCCCAATATGTGTTGCTTTATATTTATCTGAGCAAAAGTTCATCTGTCATTTTAATACAGTTACTCTAGTAACCTCCTCCTGTGATTGTTTGCCGTCAGCCACACTTGTTACTGCCCTGTAAAACGTGGTGGCATCAGCAAACCTGGTCATGTCGCTATTCACCTCCTATTCCAGGTTTTTAATGAATATGTTGAGAAGCATGTGTCCCAGCACAGATCCTGCAGGAGTCCTGCAGGTCTGTAACCAACTTCCTCTGTGAGAAATGATCCTTTACTCCTACCTGATATCTTTGTGAACATTTGATTTCTTTCCTGTCTTTAAATCAATTGTTTATTCATGTCAGAGCCTTTATTTTTCCTCTACTGGCTCCCACTCTTTTGTCCTTGTCTTTGTCTGGATCAAACTACACACATGATGGCATGTTGCTGGTGACCAATGCTGTAATTTGCTACATCACACCCTTATCCTTTCTCTTCCCTTCATCTTCCCAGTTTTCCTGTGGTGAACTTAAAATCCAGAGTTTTACAGTCTCATTTTGATACAGGACCTAGAACAATAGGGCCCCAAGTATGTTCCTGGATCTCTAGATCCTACTGGAGTGTAAATATCAAATGCAGAAAGTGTGCTGCTGTTAAATTGATCTAAAAAACTAAACTAGTTTTAACAAATTAATTCAAGGAATTAAATTAATATCATTTTTAATTTTGGCTAAAGGTAAACCTCTATTACTTAGACTGGCCCTGTAAATTAAGTGGTTTTTTAAGTGATCAGGAGATTTGGCCAGGCTGTCTGAGGTGACAGAATTGAGGGTGCTGGAAAGTGGAAGATCACTTGTCTTTGTCACAGGAACAATGCAGTCTTACTCATGACTGTTGCATGGACAGACCTACCTTGCAAATCCATCTGTCTGGAGAAGTGAGTTGTTTAGTGGTGGCTCTTCCCACAGCTTGGATTCTGTTGTGCAGCATGTGGGTGTGTTTGTTCTTTTCAGCTCTGTGCTAATGATATCCTGGATGGAGTCGAGGACCTCATCGATGGGATTTCTCATCTGCCAGAGCCAGACAAGACCCTTCACCCTCAGGACACGGAGCCCCAGCATAACTCTGGACATGGGGATGAGGAAGGTGAGAAGTGATGGCTTGTGGAACCTCAAACTCCAGCATCTTTGCGTTGGGAAGAAGATATATCTTGCCATAAGAAAACATCATAGTCAAAGCACAACCTGCTGTTGTTTCAAAGGTTAATGGGTTCCTCATCAGGGAGGAGGAAAAACACTAGGGGTTCCTCAGGATGGTCCTCCCAAGTTTTTTCTCTTCTAACACAATGATTCTAGCTGTAAAATGAAGCTCTTCCTTGTCACGATTTTAATTTAATTGCATTCTCTTTAGGTGGTAGTTGTGGCTTGTTGCCAAAAGTAAGGCAATAAGAAGTAAGTTCTACCTTTTAAGCTGAGAGATGAGCCCACAGAAGAGGGAGTGTATGAGTAAGGCTCTCTGACACGAACTGCTTACATCACACCTGGTACCTAAACACACTTCTGGGGTCACTGTGTGAACTGATCTAACCAGAAGGTGTTTGCTGGTGTCTTCACCAGAAGTAAATACGGAGACAGGTCATGAATTTTTGGTCATTTATTGATGAGAGGTGGCTGAAGGCTGGCAGAGCAGAGTGGGAGGGATGATATCTATGGCTTCTGAGGTACTGAGGGGTGGATGGGAGAGACTTTGACAGAAAGTGTTTGTTTGTCCCTACAGAAAAGAAGGCATGCAAGGAAGGAACATGAAGCAGGGTTTGTGTGGTTAAGGCTCTAACCACGTTAAACATTCATGGTTAGTGTTTTAACAGTGTAAGTTCAGTGTAAGAATAGAAGAGGTTATTGCATCATGTGGCAGTGATGTGCATGGAAAAAAGATATTTAAAGAGATTTCTACAGCTACACTGAGGAAGAAGAACTGGGTGCAGCAATGCCTTTATGTCAGTTTGGGTTTAAATTCACAGCTCCTTTCTGTGTTGTAGCCATGTCACAATGGATCCCCATGTGATGGGTTTATGGGGAAGCAATTTGATTCTCCCTTTGGCTTGACAGTAAACTGCAGAGAAGGGGAGAAAGTGGTCTAATGTCTGTCCTTTGAATAAAGGAGCAGTAGTGAGGTCCCTTAGTAAAAGTTTCCTGCTCAGCAATTGCCAGTGAAGTTCCTCTCTGCCTTCTGTCCTGTGTGGCAACAGAAAAACTTTCTGAAAGGCATCAGGACTTGTGTCTATGCCAGGTTTTTATAAGATGATAGAAAAAACCCAGCTACCTGTGCTCCCCATGAGCAGTACTTCTGGGGCAGCACAGCCTTTCTTGCTCCAGCTGGGAGCATTCTCATTCTGGCTGAGAATGTCTGACCTCTCTTTTTTCCTCAGGAGAGAGTTAATGCTTTCACTGTCCCTGATGAGGCACATCCATACATCCCATGCGGTTTCTGTGTGGGTCTGGTTTCTCTGTGGTTTCTTCTTTGGTTCAGACTGGTATGGTTTTCCTTGTGGCCAAAGGGAATGAATATGGCATTTCTGTAGCAGGGTAGATTTTGCTGCAAATAACTGAAGGATTAATGTACAAGCAAATCCCTAGATAGGAATTTCAATTCTTTCTAACCAAAAAGCTGTTATGGACTGTTGATGTTTCACCCTGGGGGTGGCTGCATTTCAGCTGCAGACAAAGCCTCCGTGTTATATTAGTAAAGCACTTTGGGGGATCTTTGAAGAGAACAGCGCTCTGCAGGTGAATGAGAGAGCCCCCATTGTGCCTTCACTGTGCAGCTCTTGCTGCTGCTTATAGAGGAGCTTTAGGAATCTGTACAAAAGCATGGCTTCGGAGGATTAAGAACTAATTGGAAGGGAATGGGAGGAGAAGACAAAGGGAGGGTACTGCCCATACTGGGAACCTCAAAGATGGCTTTTCAGTAAGCTATATGGTGTCTTGAGCTAGAAATAATTATCTTCCCTGAGAGCCACTGATCTTCATTTAATCTCCTTTTCAGCTCCCTTTTCTGGAATATATCTAAGCGCTGTAATAAAATTGCAAGCAAGAATGATTGGCTAAGCATCCTACCTATCCAAATCCAGCAGCCCATTGGGCAGTGGTAATACCAGATATTTGTCCCAGCAGCAAAGTCAGTAACTTCTAGGCAAATGCCTGTAAAAGGTCATCTTTTTGCATTTCTTTTCATCTGTTTTTTCTTTTTGCTAGGAATACTCTGTGCAATGTGATATTGCACGTGTGAGAATGACAGCTGAAAAATCAGGACTTCCCTTCTGTCCTTGGAACCATGATAAAAAAATATATTTGGCCTTCTTAGGAAGTGGTGCCACAGCAAAATGCCCCAATGGAGGTACATAGCAAGAAATGAGGCAAAAGCCAGGGACAACTACAGGCAGAGACCAATTCTTCTGAAACTCAGTGAAGTTTGTTATCTTAACCGTAATTCTTTGTGTCCCGCAGCGCTTGCCTGGCTGTTTAAATGTGTTCTGGCCTTCGGGGGTTGTTGTCCTCCTGAAGACTGTTGGAACTGGAGAGTTAGACCCAGTGTTTTGATGAGTCTTTAAAGGCTGTTAAAGCACTAGAGTGCTTTGCAACATTAAATGCAAATGGCTCTACAAATGAATTAAGCTTCTATTATGACCAGAAATGCTCCCTGCTACTCTCCCAAAGCATTGTTACGCTTTGGAAGCTTTCCCTGAAAGTCAGGAATGGTGGAGTGTTAGTCCCAAAGACCAGTGCTCCTCCTGGAGACTGGTTTGGCTACAGCCCCACCCTGCTGAAATGAGATGCTCCACTTCAGCCAGTTGTGACTCTGACAGCACTATGTAGGGAGGAGAAAGAGTCTCACATGAGAAGAGAAGGACCATTTAGGACTGTACAGAGTACAGGCAGGTTCTGTAACCTTCCTGGGAACCCTGTGCACAGACAGGTTCGGTTTTTTGAAGAGAAGGGTCAGAAACTTGCCTCTAAACAACAGCTGAGACCTTCCAGCTCACAGGTCTTTGTCAGGTAAAACTCATACCTCCATGTGTCAGAAGAGCAGAGGAAAACCTGCTGTCTGGCTGCCTCCAGACATCATGTGAAAAACTCTGCCTGTTACAGCTTGTCTCAACCTGTTTTCCATCTTTCCTATCAGCCTTAAAAGAAGATTTCCTGAATGACCCCCTGGTGGGAAAGAAAACGGACCAACTGGGGCTGCCTCAAACACTGCAGCAGGAGTTTTCGCTGATCAACGTCCAGATCCGAAATGTCAATGTGGAGGTACAGAGTTTCCTTTTGCTGGCTTGTTAGGGGATGTGGGTAGGCTGGCTTATTGGATCCTTTAGAGAGGAACCTTCTTTGCTGCAGTGACTGCTGTCTGTAAACAGTTTTATTTTGAGCTGTAGAGATCCTCTTGGCCAGGGGTAGTAAGAAAGAGGATAATCCCACTAGTGTGAGAGAGATGTTTCAGCACAGTAAGTACACTGGCTGATCTTGAGAAGGCTGGATGGTGTTTTCCTCTCTGCCTAGACAGCAAAGTGGAACATAACTTGTTACATGCAGTTGATCTCATTTAAACTGGTTCTGAATCCCATCTGCTGAGCACCTCCTATCCTGAACTCTGTCCCTCAGTTTTGGCCTCTCCCTTGCACTTCAAACTCTCCTCTGTGTATGGAAGCTGGCTGGAGGCACAGGACTGAACTGGGCTGGGAGGCTCGAGGCAGCTACCTCTCTCCTTTCCCCACCCCTGGGGTTTCACAGCTCATGGCATGATCCAGATGTAGTTTTCTGAGACAGGGTTTTAGAAGATGCTTGTTACTACTGCACTGGGCTTGGAGCTCTCCATGGCCAAATGAAGTGGGCTGGGATGCAGCTGTTGGGAGCAGAGCCCCTTCTTGGTGCTACCTGGGCTGGCCATGATCTCCAGATGCAGAGATTCTGGAATGTTGGTCTGCTGGTGAGAGCCGAGTCCGTCCTCATCTGTCTGGGGCTCTTTCCTCTCACTGTGTTCCCTGCCCTTGAGAACAGCATGATTTTGTCTGATGTGCAGAGGAGTCAGTCCCTCAGCGTGAATTTAAGCCTCTGTAAGTTTAGAAGTCCTGGGAGATCTAACTAGAGAGCAATTGCTTTTCCTCACAGATGGATGCAGTGAGTCGCAGCTGTACGGTGTCGGTGCACTGCGGCAACCACAGAGTCAGGATGCTGGTGATGTTCCCTGTCCAGTATCCCAATAATGCTGCACCGTCCTTCCAGTTCATCAACCCAACCTCCATCACAGCTTCCATGAAGGCAAAGCTGCTGAAGGTGTGTGAGAAGTGTAGAGTGTCTTTATCAATGTACAAATGGTGGCTACTTGATGTCTGAATTTTCCTGACATAACCAAACATCAGACCTTGCTGACGACATACCACAGGTCACGCTGAACTGATAAATTGTGAAGGATGAGGTTTTTGTTGATGTTGCAGCCCAGTATTTGCCTTTTTCCACTGGTTCTTCATTGCTGCTGTGTTCCAATGTGATGTGTATTGCCTGAGGATCCCTAACATCCTTTTTCTCATGCAGTTGCCCTCAACCCAATAATAGACAAAATGACCAGCTAAGCATCCAGCTGCAAAATGATACTATTTTTGAGCTGGGATGTTGCTTCCTGCTCTACTACACAACTGCTTTAAAAATGAGGTTTTTTTTTTACACACGCCCTGCTAATTCAGACCAGCTGTTTGATCATCTGATGTAGCAAATCCTATTGCTAATGAAATCCTTCCCCCAGCAAGACATTGATGAATCAGTTTGGGTTCCTTCCTGAAAAAAACCTGATCCAGTTTGCCCCAAACTGGTATGAAACATATGGGCCACAGTAATACTGAAGCCTGAATCCTGGCTCAGTGTGCTGCTAGGTGAATGTTGGTGCCCTGATCAAAGCACACAGCCATTCCTCAGAGCAGACAGCACACCAGTGGCTCCAGTGGACATTAGGGGATGTCTGTGGCCTGTTCACATCCTGGCATCTAAGCTGCTCTGCAGACAGAAAGGATGTGGGCAAAGTGTGGAGGTAACCATGATTCAAGTTGGATCTTGTATGTATTCCAGATACTGAAAGACACTTCTCTGCAGAAAGTGAAGCGGAACCAGAGCTGCCTGGAGCCTTGCCTGCGTCAGCTGGTGTCCTGGCTGGAGTCTGTTGTGGTATGGAGAACTGCGTGGGTTCTCTGCCCTAGTTTGTTGTCTTTTCCCATGCCCCACACTTCTGACTCTGCAGTGAGAGTCTGGCCTCGTTAGATGTGTAAATAGACCCCTGTGACTGGCCATTATGGTTTGTGTGAGCACTTCTGGTTAAGTTGAAGAGAGCTGGGTGGATGATTAGATGTGTTTTGTTTTCCACAAATGAGGCCCTGAAGGTTTACTGCTCAGGGAACTCGTGATATCCAGGTTACCATGAGTGACTGGAGATTGGAGCATCTTAGTGGTGCATAGTAGCTTCCCAGCTCAGAATGTATTTCACTGACTGCCAGGGCATGGTTGTCATCTGCGAGAGAAGATAAGAGGCCTCAGGTTGTTGATGGATTCATTCTTGTTTGAAAGGTAGTGGCAGATGTCTTTACCTCCTCAGTTTTAGTCAAAGATCCTGCTAGTCCTATTCTAGGGTTTTTGTTTTCTTCCCTGAAAAAAAAACCTCAAACTGTGAAAATTTGGTTTTTTCTGGAGCCTTGTGCTGAGGTTTTGTAGGGATGATACTGCAGATAAATCCAAGCCACACTCTGCTCTTAACTGAGAGATTTGTGATACCTACTCAGCATCCCAGTGTCAGGTATTAGGTCTTGTGTGGGTGAAGTGTACTGGAGTGGGTGTTTTTAGCATTCAGGAAAAGATTGGAGAGTCTCCTCAGGTTTCTTTTCTGAGAGATTTTGTTTATTCATCACAAATAAAGGGCTAGGGTTTTTTTTACATGTAGAGGCTTAATTCTGCTTGGTTTCAGCAGTAATGCGGTAAGAGTGGGAACTTTCTTTGCTGTATGGAAATCATGACTCAAGGCACCACTGCTTTCAAAGAATTCCTTTAGACCAAAGTTGTAGTATTCTTTATCCAAATAAATGCAGATTTCTGCCAAAATTCCTGTGGATAGGCCTGAGGTGCCCCAGTAATTTATATCACCTGCCTTCCTCACTTGGAGACTCCCAACCTGCATTTGACACCCCACAGTTATGTGGTATTCCCACTCAAGGAGATTTTGTGCACCGTTGAGGTATCATGTTTAACTCAGTTTGCTGTCTTGAGAGTCATATCCAGAGTCTGAAGGTCAGATTTTCTGTATAGTTTCTTCCTGTTTCTCCCCAAGTTAAGCTCTGCATTTCAGCATGGTTATAGTGGGAGAGAAATCTCTGGACAAGCAGCCAGAGAAGCTTTTTTCCCAAAGGCAGATGTGCCTGCAAGTGCCTTTGCAATTGAAGCAGTAACTGTGCTCTGAGCTTGGTCCGCTCTGGCTCAGAGAATGAGCACCTCCTGTGGGGCTGCTTGGCACTACCGTGTCTGGTGCTCTGGCTGGATTTCTCTCCTGTGGCAGCAGGAGTGTGACCATGGGTAACTTCTGTTTCAGAACCAAGAGGACAGCACATCCAGCAACCCCTACGCTTTGTCCAACTCCGTAACACCTCCCTTGCCCACGTTCGCCCGGGTCTCCAATGCCTATGGCTCCTACCAGGACTCTAACATCCCATTTCCACGGACCTCTGGAGCCAGGTTCTGTGGTGCAGGTCAGCCCTGTCACTGTTAGATTAAAACAGCTTCCCGGGGAATGGTCCTTTTAAATGTTTTGGGGAGCACTTGCCTCTGAACAATATGAGGCTTTGGTCACTGCCATGCAAGGACTAAGGAATGGTGTTAAAGTTGTGATATTGTGGTAAATTTATAGATGAGACTAGTTAACAACTGTTTGCAGTTGGTTTTGCATGTGGGGCTTTGGGATTTGGAAATGCAGGGCTAGCTAAAGAGATAACCTTTGGCTTGTGGCATGCCAGAGGCACTGACAGATCTCTTTTTATAGAACATTGGGAAGAGCTGTATTCCTTGCCTAGTTCTCTCCTACCAGCATCACATTACTGGATGTATTCTGTGACTCAGTCTTCACAAAATTCCTGTGATTTGGGGTCGAGCTTACCCCTTGCTAAAACCATGTTCATGTTACTAACCACTCTTTTATCATTCTACACTCTTTCTGTTGTCCAAAATATCTTTCCCAAGGTAATTAAGAAACTTCTCCTGAATGGGAGATGGGGTACAATCACATCCAGGTTTCCAGGAGAGCATATAGGGGGCAAAGATCGTTAAAAACCTGGTTAAGATATGTGTAAGAGCTGTTAAGTTTCACTGAGCTGTTTCAGATGCATACATGCCTTCTCTGGACCTGACTGCATCTGTTTGAGCATGTTTTGAAAGCTGCTTTCCATACAGGCCTCACCAAATTCTCAAGCAAAAGTAAAACAGTAATATTGCATTGAATAGGCTCAGCGAAACCTGCTAAGTCCTGAAATTCTTGCAAGAGTAGGTGACTGAGGTGCTAACAAATGGGGTGAGGCTTGTGAGAGAGTGCTTTGGAGTTCACTTCAGATGGCTGGGGCTCTCCTGTTGGAGAGAGTGGTACAAGCTGCAGTGGTTTCTCTACATTGCCAAGCATCACCTCACTTACCTCTGGAGTAACAGTGCTCGGCAAGTTCTGGTGGAGAGTTAAAATATGGCATGTATTTGCTCATTTTCTTTTCCTATCTTTCTCTAACAGCTGTAAGCCACTTGCAGTTGTGCTTTTGAGAGAAACATCTCAAAAACCCCATGCTGTGTAGTGGGTTTGCAGGGAGTGGATTTGGGTTGAGAGAATGTGGTTGTCTGCTTTTAGTTTAAAATCACTAAGAGTAGTGGAATAAGAACCCAGCTCCTTGCCTCTGATACACGGGGAAATCTGATCATTTAAGTTGAACTACCCCTGAGTAATCTACTCCTTGTTGCATGATCTTTATGCCACATCCTATTCTTCAGGGTACCTGGTGTATTTCACAAGACCCATGACCATGCACCGCGCTGTGTCCCCGATGGAGCCCACACCCAGGTGAGTGCCCTGTGTGGCGTTTGAGATGTGCTGCTGTCATGGGCAGGAAAGCAGGAAGATACCTGGAGCTACTCCCCTCTAGTGTTAGCTGTGCCCTCAGTGCAGAGAGCCTGGGCCCTTAACACCACTGGGCCTCAGCAGAGACTTCTTTCGAGACAGTGGCACCACTGCTGCCAGCTTGGGTTAGTGGAGGTGTCAGTGTGAGCCTGTAGGACATTTTGGTGGGAAAAGCCTCTGAAAGTGTATTCCCTTTTTTCCAGGTCTCTGTCAGCTTTATCAGCGTACCATAGTGGCCTCATTACTCCGATGAAGATCCGCACTGAGACTCCAGGCAACCTGCGTTTGTACAGTGGGAGCCCAACACGCAGCGAGAAGGAGCAGGTCTCCATTAGCTCCTTCTACTACAAAGAGAGGGTAAGTACCAGACCAAAGCACTGCTCTCAACACTTCAGCTTTCATGATCTGTTTTCCTTTCATTTAGCATTGCTAGTAACGGAAGCTTTATATCCCTCTGAAAAAGACATCTTTTTACAGGCAGCTCTGTCAAATGGATTTATCTTCTATTAGTAACTTCTTTACCCATCATCTCTAGCATTTGACCTGCTTATTTTGATGTGTCTCTATGCTGACCCTTCACAGTTCCCTTCAGTGCATTACACTGTCTCCCTCTGCATTATGTAGGGTTAAAATCTCACCCTTTAAGAACTTGTAGTCTTCAGATAAGTACATGTAGGCAGCCCTTGCTCTTCTGGGTACTCCCTGATATATGTAACTACAAAGAGTTGTGGCTCTCTGCAGCTTACTGCCAATCTCTCCTGGACTATGGGATGTGGTTGGTTATTTCTGTTTCAGGTGTCTCTTTCAGGGATACGTGCCCCTTTGAACCTTTTGGTTTTTTAAACAAAAATAATTTCTGCATGATTCTCTGAAGATCTTCTGATCCACTTACATCTGGCTTAGGTGCAGGTTTTGCTGTTTTTCCTGTTTACAGAGCTTTGGAGAAGAGTGGGATTGTTTCGTTCTGGGATGTGATGGATGAGGAAGACCTGTTGTAATTGTAGGGTGGCCGCAGGGTAGCAACTGTGAGGGCCTGATGTGCCTGGAGCAGATGGTGTGGGAGCAATAGGCTGAGCAGGTTTTTAGAAACAAACTGTGCTTCAGCAGGGGGTGAAGTGGCTTGCAAAAATGCAGTAAGCTTCCACTGAGAGCCTGAGAATTCGGGGCATTTGAGTAGTTTGTTCGTTGTCCATGCAGAGGACGCAAATCTGCTGCAGCAGTGAAGAGCTTCCAGGTACCCCATGGAAAGCCAAAATCTGTCTGCACTCTGCTGGCAGAAGAGTTTGGAAGTTGTGTCCCGCAAGCAGAGGAAGTCAAAGCCTTGAACCTTCATCCTTCCTGGGCACCAAAAGAAGTCTTGTTTTTCTGGTGGTGCTGGCCGTGACAACCAGTCCTGTCTGTGTGACTGTGTGCTGCTTACTTGATGTCATTACACCTCCCAGCTATGGGGAGAGTCCCTGTCTCCAGTGCAAGTTCTGCTTCCATACAGACCCCAGAAGACTGAGTCCCCATTCTGTTTTTTTTCCCCACACAAACATTTTTTTCGATGAAAAGAGAAAATGGTGCTGCCTGATACAAGAATTACAGCCTGTCCTAGTCTTTGTCGGAGAGTTTATTTAAAGAGCTACCTCTGTCCTCTGCAGCGGGCTTGTCTCTGACACACAGCCTCTCTAAGATGACAGACAAGGCTAAAAATAACATGTGGAACCAGCTTGGTGCAATTTCATGTGACCTGTCTCCCCAGCCCTTGTATTGATGGCAACAAGATTTTTGTCACAGGGTAAAAGAATTCAAGAGAACAAAGCATGTGTGCAGCCATGTCTGCTGAAAGCCAAGGGAAATTCCTGTGTTCCCCTTCCCCAGCCAAGCTATCTCCTTGCATGCTGGAATAAATATAAAAACCCTAGCAGGGAGCTAGTTCAAGTATTCTTGCCAATGAAATAGTCTTAAAAAAAAACTCCAAAAAGCCTGTATCTCCCTTCAGCAGAGGTTTTCTGATTCTTCAGGAGTTGATATCATGGCCTCTGTTAGATCAATGCTACATATTTTTGTTACTTCATTGTGATGATTTTAAAAAGCCCAGACTCCAAGTTTAGTTAACTCCTTGCACATACACACACACTTTATGTTTGCATTAAATAAAACTTGACATTTTGTGCATCAGACTCTGACGTCAGACAACTTCAGCCCCAAAACTGAATTTGTCAGCCATAACCAATATTTAAATCCCATGTAGCAACCACTGGCACCATTACCATTAGCAAACAAATAGAATTTGCCCATTGCTGGACAGGAAAGGTGTCATGTTCCCATAAAGGCAGGGGAGCTGCTGATTGCAGCAGAGAGCTCCTTAGTAAGCCAAAATGAAACTAAATCTGGCACTGAGCCTTTCTGTGCTCATTTAAATATGTGTATATATATATATACATACACACACACATATATATATATCTTTCTCACTTTTTATTCACACATGCACACTCCTCCTTTCTTCCTCCCTCTTTTTCACTCCTCCAAGAAACCCCACTGACGAGCAGTAGTCAGCAGAAAGGAGGAGCTTTATCTATACCGTGGCAATACTGTCAGTGTTTCGAACCTGGGTGTCTCTTAAAGAAGATGCCATGGAGTTGTTTTTTTCCCCTGCAGTTAGAGGGTCATGCCAGTGGGGACCTGGGGACAGCTTAGCCTTGCTGTACATGGGGATGGTGACAGTGGTGTCCTTATGCTTCCCATCAGGGCATTGATGGGGGGACTGGGCTTAGTTTTGCTGCTTTTCCACTATACTGAATTTCCTTTAACTAACCCTTTTCTCCTTCTCTGTGAGGCCTGCTGGAGGAACCTGCAACACATGGCTGCAGCCTTCTTCTCTCTCTTTCCGTGGTGCCCTGCAGCCAGACTTGGCTTCCTGGCTGTAGGGCTCTCCCAGCAGTGAGATGCAAGGGGATGTAGAGGCTGAAGGCATGGTTGATAGTCCTGACTGTCTGTCATCAGCTGAAAACAAATGCACAATACACTGTGCCTGACCCAAATAACCCTTTTTATTGTGTTGACTCTTACAGATCTGTACACAGAACTTTTTTTCAAGTGAGTGTACAGTAATGTGCTTTGAAAGATTACATTTGTTGTTGCTGTAATACCGTGCTGAGTACCTGCTGAAATATCTTCAAGTTCCTGCTGAAAGCCTACTTTGGAGCTATTTGGCATAGTCAGTCAGTGAATTTGATTGCTCACTCAATCTGTATGAGTTTCTCAACCCATTATAACAACTTCCACATGCCCTGCCAAGTAGCAGTGTCTCTACATCCCTTCTAATATCCTGACATATGGCTTTTATTGTTTACAATGAAAGTGAACAGTTACAGCAGGTTCCAGTGAATGAAGTTCTGGAGGATGCTGGATGTTAAAGGGAATCTGAGTAAGCAGGAGTATTTATTCAGCTCCTTGCAGATATCTGTGCCATGGCACTGGACAGCTGTGTTAAAAATGGTGCAGTTTACACTTAGCTGCCTTCCTCTTCAGGCAAGAGGTGTAGAACTGTTTGGAGTTCAGGCATGTGGGGTACTTGGGTGTTGTCCTCTGCTCAATTCATGGTACGAACAAGGTCACATGAAGCAGTTCCGTGCTTCCTGCAGTAATACAACTCCTGTGGAAGACTTTATTCAGATTTTTGTTTGCCAAAGTCTTCCAAAGAGGCTAGTGTGGGGCACAGACACAGCAGCCCTTGCTCTGCCAGAGCCATAGGTAATGCTGTGCAGTACAATTGTGTGAGGATGAAAGTGGGGATCGTGGTTTGCAACTGTTCGTTGTGTACCATTGGGAACAGTATCTTTTACTCTACTGGTTCAGGGCACTTTTCATTTCAGTTTATTTACCTTTGTCTTTAATTTTCTTGGTGTCTTTCTTCCCTTTTCCTGGGTATAATGTTTTCGCGTACAGATGTCTCCTCGCTCTGCCCGGCGGCGTTGGTCCATACAAGCAATTAACGACTTCCCGGTACTGTGTGCTGTGCTAATACTGTCCTTGATATGACCCTGTCTTCTGCCCAAGGGCCCAAGAATAAAATGCCACCTGCCTGCCTTTGAGTAACCTGCACAGAGCTGGGGGACTCGCACTCCACGCAGGGCTTCACAAGAGCAGATGCACGTGTAAGTGGGCAGGAGCAGACAGTAGTTTGCAGGGTGCAATTACTGACCTACAAGATGCCTGTTTCACCCGGCCTTGTGGTCAGGAAAGGATGCCAAGGGCTAATTTGAAGAGTAAGAAAAGATCAGCCTCTAAGAAACAGAGTGCACTGGAGAGGAGCTGACTGATTATTATACATCATCAGCCAACTGATGAGACTGACATTAGAGCACCTAATTTCTGAAAAGACAAAGCCTTGCTGGAGAGGGAGGGAAGATCACTTAAGAGCTGTGGAAGAAACAAACTGGTCGAGTTTCTCACAACAATCTGTCATCTCATTAAAATGAGCTGCCACTTCTCCGTGTAATCCACCACACAGTCTTCTTTCCTGGATCAATAAATAGAATTTCTTCTTAACTTTTGATCTTCTCCCAGGCCTTGGAATTGCACCACCCTGCATTCATCTAGAGTGGTTGCACTTCAGCCACCCTGGCAGGTATTCCCTCCTCCTGGCACCTGCCCTTTTGAGTCTGCTTTGACAGTGGTTTTCTGTTAACCAGGTCCACGTGTCCCTCAAGCTCCAGTATCATTCATGAACATCTTGATGATACCAGGATTGCTCAAGCTGTGCTGTACTTTTGGGCAATTACTATTTCATCACTCATCTTCCAAGCATAGACAAAGCTCAGAAAACTCCATTTCAATTTAAAGATGATCTCTTTAAGTCTGTTTGTCTTAATGTCTGCATGAACAACTGTTTTTTCACAGCTGCTGTCCTTCATGCACTCTTCATAAAACAGCAAGGAATAAAATAGAATCCTGTAACACCTAATTTAACTTGGTATAATAGGATCAAATTTTCCTAATTATAACAGTTCTAAGGCTGTACTAGCAAGTAATAGGTGAAAGAAACCAGAAGTAATTTACTTGACTCCATCAAGGCTTTTTGCAAAGAGCTAGTAAAGAAATGTGAGCAGCAGAGACAAGAAAAGAAGTTCTGTCTTGAATCAGGAGCAGAGTGAAAGAAAGAAAATCAAGCAAGGAACTTTCCAGCTTGTGTGGTAAATTGTAGAGCACAAAGGCCACAGTTTCCCTTACCACTGGCCTGGAAGGAAGAGCAAGTAGTGATGTGATAAAGTTATGATTTTTTGTAATGTATACTTAAAAGGGATACAGGGGTTAGTCCAAGCCTTGAAGGACTGATTGTATTTTTGGATAACCTTTGGAAGAGGCTAAACTGACTCACTAAAGTGGGCAGCAGTGCCTAAGGTGAAGACACAGGCATACATGAGGAGAGGTGTAGGTTATCAGTGCAAATCACGTGCCTTCCTTCTGGAAGAAGAGCTCAGCATTGCTCAAGGTGTTTGGGGAAGCAAGAGCTTAGCAAGTTTACAAGAAGCAGTAATTCCTCTTTCTTCTTAGCCTCCTCTTCTGAAATGCCCATGCCTCAGGGCAGGTGCTGGCTATTGATTGATGGAAGCTATAAAGAAATATTCCTGCTGTGGGAATATTCAAAATTGATTCAAAAGGGCCTTGGATTTTTTTAGTGCCTTTATGGCAGGTGCCTGGTACTGTGGGAGATGCTGGAAATAGTACATGTTGATTATTTTGAAGAGAAAATCCAGGCAGTGCTGCATGAGCCACACGGGGGAGTTAATTTGTAGGTAGTTGTTCAGAATTAAGGAGCATAGCTTTCTACAGGGAGGAAGCAATTTTTGCATTTTATTTAAAAAAAATAAATACGAGAAGCAGCTTGAACCTGACTTGAGCAGGTTTAACTATTTTGTACATCTCTTATTGCAGCTTAACCTCTTGGCAGTGAGTCTCTTCTCTTCTGTTCACAACCTTTACCTTTGCCCTACTAACGCCAGTTTATACCACAAACCCTGAAATTTTGCATATGCTGATGTGAAACAGGCACTTTACATTTCAGGATCCTACTTAGAGCACTGCCTGCCTCAGCAGGATCCAAAGGCACACACACCCAAATGTTCAGCATCCTTTCCAAGCGGGCACGCAGCATTTTGCAACTCCTGCTGCTGAGTATGCAGTGATGATGGTGGTTGCTACAAAGCAGTTGGTGGCTTATTCTTGGGCTATCTGTTTCTACATGTAACCCATTTACTGCCATCGTTATCACCTCAGATTGCAGCAAATTACAGCCTTGGGTATAGTAGTGCAGGTGCAGGCTGGCTTTTTTAGTCATTATTCATGAAGTGCTGTTCCCTGCTGTCACCTCCAACCCCATGATTGCCATAAATGCTCTGGTTTCTTTCCTTCTCGTGCTCTGAGGAACTGATGAGTCTTAATTTACTTATCACTGTAGCTGTTTTCTTTCGTATCTTCCTCTTGTTAAACTGAGGAGCAGCTGGGTAGATGCAGTTCTCCTAGGCATGGATTCTAGGCTTCAGAAAGAGCTAGAAATGTCATGGGCAGTACAGAAGACCTGTGCCTTTGTTCTTCAGCTTCCAGTAGCTAGCTTGGTGCATGTTGATTTCTGCTTCAGCTCCAACTGTTAACTTCCCTGCTCCCCATCCTGATCTGTGCTCCAGCCTCTAGGAAGAGATGTGTTTTCTGTTCTACCCTAATGCCCCTGAGCCTTGGTGACACCTTTTGATTACACCGTAGTGGGAGCTCCTCCTGGGAGAAGAGGCAGAATGGGAGGGAGGTGGACCTTGGCCAGACAAATCCAACCTAGAGCTTTCTTTGTCTCTAGTAATCCCTGTTAAAACCAGTCAGATACCGCCTGGTGGAGAGCTACTCCCATAATTAACACCAGCAATTACTGGATTCAAAGCAGAACTTCTGCTGTCAATGGTGATGAACTTTACCCCATCCATGATGGTTCCCATACTTCTGATTGTGGGGTTTTTTTCTAACTACTTTCTGTAACTGAGGTAAACCTGAACTGCAAAAAACCCAGACATTTTTAATGGTCACTCTACATGTAGCTTTATGATTTTTTTTCTGTCACAGCTTTAGGGGCTGGAAGTGGTGGGCATGGAAGTGTAGTACAGGAAGGCCTGTGGCTATCAAGTAACTCCACTCCTGGACCTGCACCAGTAAAGAATTAGGGTTTCCCTTTTTGCCAGTAAACAAGATGTGTTAAAAGGAAGAAAACAGGACAATTTTGTTTTGAGTCCCAAGTTTTCCAGGAGTTCTGCTACATTTAGTGTTTCCATTTGTCTGATGATATGCTAAGAGCAAGCAGTGGAAACCATTCATGATAGCTCTTTTTCATTCTCATCTTCATTTGTTGTCATTCTCCTCAAAAAAAAAAAAGACTCAATTGCCTGTGGAAAGTGATTTGTGTTGTCCATGTTTCTAGCCTTGAAATGCCTGTTGGGAGGCTTCTTCAGTCTGCTTTTGCAGGGGACAGGAGCACGTTAAATCTGTTCCCAAAGACTGGGCAGAGGGAGCTCTCCATCGACTCTGAGTTCTGGGGGCAGCTGGCTTACAGATGGTCACAAGGTGGCAAGTTGCTCTCCAAATTACCTGCCAGGCTCTAGAAACTCTTGTTGATAGCCCTGCAAAATGTGGTTCTGTATCTGCAAGCCTGGGCTCAAACATCTGCTCAGACACAGCACAAATAACAGCTTTTGCTGTGAGAAGCCTGGTAGCCCTTCCAGGACAGTGCCTGAGCTCTTTCCTCCTGGCATGTCATTGTGCTGGGGCTCCCAAGCTTCACTCATACATGGGTTTTGGTAGCATCAGGAGCTCCTCACCACACGTAGGTGGCAGCATTTGCTGCCCTGAGAACGAACGAGGTACAGGTGCCACTGTTACTTGAGAACCTTGTTGTAATCCAGCCCACATCCTTCACATGGGAAGGGCAGCTAAACTTTTAGGTGTTATCAAAACAGGATTAGCCTGCCCAATGTCAAGAGAGGCAGAGCTGATCCAGACTGTGCCTTGATTAGGAACTGATAGCCTGAAGAGAGGTGGGTCTCTCACCTGACTCCATTCTAGCCATCTTCCACTCCATAGTGCTTTTCAGCTTCAGGGAACAGATAAGTACTGCAGGCAGATTCCTGTTGGATGAATTAGGGTTTGTGGGGATGTGGCAGAGAACTAGTTAGTCAGCTTTTCCATGAATGCTGACAGCCCTGTTTCATACCCCTGAATGTTGGGCACCATGCAAGCTCTTCTCCTCTTTACTCTGGGGAGTGGTGGAAGATCAGGGGAATAGTGATGCTGTGTAACATGGGCATCCCTGAAAAACCCACTTTTGCCTCCTTTGAGGCTGAAATGCCTTCTTCACTTACTGCCAAGTTGAAGCCTCTGATCCTCAGCCATGCAGTGTTCAGAGAAGCTTTAGGAGCTCATCCTTTTTGCTTCCTGTGGCATGTGTTAGTAGTATGCTCAGCATGGCAAGACCTCCTCAGCACAGTGGCCTAAGCTTGGGCCAGGCAGGCAGTGGCATTTCTGAAGGTCATGAGGAGTTTTTTAAGGACATTTTGTGTCTGATAAGCCTGCCCAGGTTCTCATGGGACTGCATGGTCATGGTCAGAAGCCATTTGGCACTCAGCCGTCCCAGAGCTGGCCTCACACCCACAGTAAAGGTGACCCTCCCTGCAGATCCAACTCCTTCCCTTCCTGCATCCCAGTCAGCTCTTTAGGAGCACCAATGTGAGCCTGTGTGAACTGTGTCTGCCTTGCAGAGCCATCAGCACAGGGCTGCCTTGCTGGCCTCTTGAGAGAGGGACTGTTCTGCTTCTATGCAGTGTGGGAAGCCCCAGCATGAGTGCCCCAGGAGAGCCTCTCTAACTCGGCATGACCAGGTGCTTCTGTGTTGGTCTGTCAGCTCTGTGTGGCAGTGAGGGAACACGCCATAGGAGAGCAGCATTGCAAAGCATTGGAACCCTGTGTATCAGCCAGTGCTTCCTTCAGTAGAGCTCCAGTGCCTTCTGCCTGTCATGCTGCCACACATCCTCTCATCCCTCCTCCTCACTCTCCTAGAGCGAGGAGCTGGAAGAGGTCAGGATACCAGACAAATACTCTATGGTGTTTCACACAGCCAAGGTAGCTTTATGCAGCTTGGCTTTAAGATGGCCTCTGTATCTGTTACAGGGAGTATTTGGGAATCTTGACTTCTTGTTTCTGTTACCTTCTGTTGGTTCCTCTCCTTTCTTCTCCCCCCTCTTATGTCCTGAGCCAGCTGTAAGTAGCTGTGAGCATGGTAGCTAGGATCCTTGCTAGGAAACCTTGGGCCCTGCTTTATCGTCTGCCAGTTGTTTGTTTGAAGCTGTTGATAAAGCAGGAGGTGGGAGCCCTGTGCTAGCTCTGAACAGGGCTGTTCTCACCCTGAGAGGCCAGACCTAGAGACAGTCTGGAGCTGTGGGCTTGCCCTGAGGCAAAAGGCGAGCAGCAGCTGCCTCCTGCATGTCTCCGTGCTGACGCTGGCTGAAGTCAGCAGTGGTCTATCTGCAAAGGGTTCCCAGAGAATGAGAATTGAACAGTCCTCTTGCCAAACTTGCCCCGGTTTGATTGGCATCCTGATGCTGATTTATTCTATTATTGGCTTTCGCAGGGAAACTCACAAAATACTTTTTGAGTGAGTTTGACCTTGAGCTCGCTGCCTTGACCTGCTTTTCACTTCCTACAGATGGAGATGCTTGTTCTCCTGGGCATGTCATGGATGTTTTCCAGGGTAAACACAGAGCCTTCCGAAAGGCAGGTTTGGGTGCTGCTTGCGTTATTCCTGACCCTAGTGCTTTGTTCCCTGTCCCAAGCTGTCGTTTTCCCCAGTAACACATTACCATTCGTTCTGCAGAAATCAAGGAGGTGGAAAAGCAAACGAGAGGGGACAGATGCCAACAACCGACCCATCAAAGCTGCTGGGAAAGTTATTATCCAAGATATTTCCTGCTTGCTGCCTGTCCACAAGCTGCTGGGAGAGCTCTATATGTGAGTACATACAGGCTGTCATCCTTTCCCAAATGAAAGCAGCTGTCTTTGGCATTGCAGTGCTTTAATCCTGACATCAGTCAGCATGGATCCTCGAATGTTCCTCTACCTTCTTCCTCTGTTCTTGCCTCGCTGCTATTTTTGATATCCCTCTGCCTGTGAGAGGGGACCTGTCTCCTGTAAATCTGAAAAGTGTGAGGGAAGAAATTTGTGATGGGGTGTGGTAAACAGTTTGAAGTGGTGCTTCAGCATAATCACTGCAAATGTTACAGGTTCAGGTTTTTACCTGCTAAAAAGAGAAATTATCAGTAGAAATTCTTTTTCAAATCTCATGTTAAATGCACATTTTCATTCTGTAAAACTATTATTAGCTCGTAAAGCTTTTTAATTTCAGAAGTATTTGATATGTTTCCACTTGGTTGTACATGTCAGGTTTGTACTGCAAGTTGTTCTGCCGTAATGGAACGGATGGAGTTCTGTGGGCATTTTTGTGTTTTTGTTGGTTTTGTGGTTTTTTTCACCGAAGGGCTTCCTTTTTCCAGACTTTCTAAATCATATAGTTACAAAACCTCTGTTCCTGATTTTTTTCTTTCTTAGCTTTGGTAATACTATCTGGTCCTTAATGGAGTTTCCAGTCTATGGACATTCAGGGAAGAAGCAGGTTTCCTTTCTGAAGAAAGAAAGAGAGGAAAAAACCCCTTCCTTTTCTCCTTTTCTTTGTTAATAAAAAGAATATTCTTTAAAAAAACCCTGTTGGACCCTTCTGCTTGGGACATCTTGTATAAACAGCCCAACTCTTTTCTGTGTACTGTAAAATCTCAAGCAGTTGAAGTGTTGGGAAGATTTCTGAAGACAGGCAGAAAAGCCCATGTGGGTTTCCTCAGCTCACCTTGCCAGCCTGTCAAGGCTTCCCAGTGGGTGTGTTATCCCCCTGGGGAACTGGCTGAAGGCCAGCCTGGTTCTCCCCAGTGTGCCCCCATCTCCCTGTGAGTCAGCCAGAGCAGACTGATGAGCCGAATGAGAACAGGACCATGTAACCAATGGCACCAGCTTTTAGGGACAAGGATGATTCTGGAGTTAATGATATCCTGGCAGAAGTTTGGTGTGATATCGTCTTGGAAATGGTCCTGCTTAAACTCAATCCCAGCTAATGTGGAGCTGGACTTGATGTGTGGTGTATTAGGAAAATTAAATAGAGAGAGGAGGATGGCAGTGATTCCTGAATGACACAGAAGGATGGGATGGAATCCTGATCATGCAAAGAGGCTCATATTGATCTGGAGGTTTTGGGCTGCTCACTGCTACCAGAACCATGTTCCCCCCATTCCTCCCCACCCTCGTAGGTAATGTTTCAATCAGAGCTGAGTTACCTCCTGTCTTTTCAGACTGAATGTGAATAACATCCAAGAGACTTGCCAGAAGAATGCTGCCTCAGCGTTGGCTGTGGGGCGGAGGGATCTCGTACAGGTATGCCATGAAATCAGACCTCTTCCTCAGCATGCTGTGCTACCCTCCAATGGCTTGTGCTGTTACTGACACCCAAATGGCCACCGAGGTTCAGCAGCTGTACCAGGGAGTCTCTGCTTAGAGAACCAGGCCTGTGGAACAGCTGACAAGGTGGTGCCCACCTCACTGACCCTGGGCATCGAGAGATTCCTTCCCAGGGCTGCACATAGATTCTTTTATGCCCTTTGCCAAACTGACTAAAACACATTTTGCAGGGAATTCCTGTAGGCAAAGTGAGGAATGCAGCCTGCTTTTGAGTCATCAAATGGAGTAACTGTGCACAGAGTTGCCTAGCTGCTGTCAGCATTTTGATCCGTAATTTTTTTTGTACTTATGTAATTGTTCCCATTGTTTTGCATTCATCTGTGCTGGCACTGGGTGCTAACTGCAGCTATCTTCTCCCAAGAGAGCCTGGGCCCAGGGGCCTCAAAATGGGGCTGGCTATTTGCCTTCAGCCAAAAATAAGAGAAAAATGGCTATTGTGGCCCATGCTTTTCCCTGTGATTAGTCCATTGCAACAGGCAGAACATTTGACAGGACACAGGAGCACCTGAAAGAGATGGGAACTGGCAGTGCCACAAGAGCTGTGCACAACTCCTCAGCATTTGGCTCTTCCTAGAGCTGGACAGGCAACATGCTTACCTGACCTAAGCAGAAGCTGACTCAAGCTGTTTTCTTGCGTCTTGGTGGGTTCTGCAAGACCAGCAGAGAGAAAGTAGGTCTGGTTCCCCTTTGTCTGTTCTTCCTCTTGCAGTCTGGTTTGTCCACATGGGACCAGAGTTTGGGTGGAGTAACTTTAGCAAGATTTCTCTGAGATAACTCTGTTTCTTGCCTGATTTTCCCTGTCCCGTGTAACTCCAGCCTGTAGTGCAGCTCATAGCAGACATGGAGGCTTGAGTTGCAAGTTACAGGTTTGGTGTGCTCTGTAGCAGTGTAGGAAGTAGCATCTTTCCTGTTTCCTTTCTGTGCTCTCTCTTACTCAGCCCAGTCCTTGTTTTGGTTTCTCTCCTGTTTCTCTCTCTGGTTTCACAGGGAGCAGCTTTGGGACTACTTTTTCTGGCTGTTCTTTGTACTTGGAGCTTGTGGTTTTTCTTGATTGTCCATGTTGTCAGTTCTCTAATTTCTGCTGTTTTTTCAGAACCATGCTCTTTTTCCTTTCCTGCTTTTTTTTTCATGCTACACTAGGAGCTTTCATTTTCCCTAGAATATTCTAACTGTCCCATTTTTAAAAGCACAGTAGAAAAAACAGTCCTAGATTAGTGGTATAGAGACTGACAAGATGGAACCATTTTTAGAGTAGAGGATGATAAATGAAGGAGAAATTTCATGTGAAGTGGTTAAACTTTTGAAGTAGAAATGGCAAATTGTGTCCTGTCTGTGCCAGGCTGCATTTAGGAGAATAGTGCTCAGTAATACAGCTAATCAAAGGATACTTCTCATGCAAATAATGATTTACCAGTAAACTTTCTGCCACTAGGCACCTCTGAACCCAGGAACTGTTTCAAATCTAAACCCTTGTGAGGCTTTTGAATATAAAATGCACTAATAGACTACAGACTGTTCTGCTTTTGCATTTAACCCAAACACAAAGCTAGTGGGACAAGGAGAGCTTTGGTTTTGTGTTATTTTCTGTATTATTTCTCTGACACAGAGACCGAAACTGTTCCCTGCTGTTAGGGGAAAGAAAAAAAACCAAAACAGACAAGCTCCATTATTATCTGTCTGTGTGTGAATTTGTGCACACCTATGCCCTGGGAGTGTGGTTAATCCTAATTGTAGCTTTGCTGCTTTTCCTTCCTGTCTGCCAGGTTTGGTCACTGGCCATGGTAGCCACTGATCTCTGTCTTGGACCGAAGTCCGACCCAGATTTAGAGATACCTTGGGCACAACATCCATTTGGACGTCAATTACTGGAGTCCTTGTACGTGTCTGAATGCTGGGGAGGGGTTGGGGAATGGTTACTGAAGCAGAGCTTTCCATAACTATGTATGTGTAAGGGGTCATTTTAGATTTGGGGTAGTGCCACAGCATGGATTTTTTTCCCATCTCAAGCCTTCGATGCATCACAAGGAGAAGCTCCAAATGTGTTAATGGTGCACAGGAGGCAGCCCTCGACCTTCCACCTATCACTCAGGTCTTCCTTGGCCAGCATTGAGCAATAGGTCAGGCACAGGTGGAGCTCTGCTCTCCATGCCCACGACGCCTGACTTGGAGATTTGGGTTTCCTGCTTCCCACTAAAGGAGCCTGTTGGTGTAGCACCTTTTTCACTTTCAGATTCCTTGTTGTCATCTAGCTTTACTGGGAAGTCATTCTAGTGGCCTCAAAGCCCAGTGTTAGCTACAAATGTCTTCCAGGTGGTGAATCTGCTCAGGAGGGCACATAATTAGTAATTGATAGGATTTGTTGATCCATGCTATTTGGAAGTGCAGGATTTGTGTGCACTGTTTTCCGTACTTTTGCTTGGCCAAGCTCTCTCCTGCTGCATGGCGGCAGTGGGAGCACAGCACAGGTTATTCTTAATCACTCTCAGCCTTCAGAGCAAACAGGAAACCTCCTAGCCTTACAGAAAACCTGCAGTGGCCTTTTGCCTTATGATCTAGGTACAGGATGCCTGCACCCAGAGGGCTTTATAAAAAAGATGTTGTGACTGGAAGTGAGTCTAATGGCTCCAGCATTACATCAGAGCACAACTACTGCTGGATTCCCAGCGCTCCCATCCTTCTCCCACCAGTTAGGGCATGAGCATTTTCAGAAGGAGAACTTGGGTCCTCAAAGGCATGACAGAAAAGCCAACCCAGTCCCTCAGTGCATGTGTCTCCTGTGGGCAGGCATGACACCCAAACCCATGTATGCAACAGGCTTGAAATTAGCTGCCCTGGAGTCTGGATGGTTTTGCCACTGAATTCTGCCCAGTCTCACACTGTCTTTTTCATTTCCCAGGCTGGCTCATTACTCACAGCTCCACGACGTGCAGACCCTGGCCATGCTCTGCAGTGTGTTTGAAGCCCAGTCCAGGCTCCAGGGGTGCCCCAACTCTTGTGTCCCCTTTCCTCAGCGTGCCTCCAACCTGGCCTCCCACAGCCGATATGTATGATTGCCATTTCTTTCCCATTTATCTTGAATATCTTCGAATATCTCTCATGTAGATGACATGATTTATTCTCCTTTGCCCCTCAACAGCCCAGCTTTACTTCCTCTGGCTCCTGTTCCAGCATGTCAGATCCTGGAATTGGCACCGGAGGCTGGAGCATAGGTATGAGACCTGGCTAGTGAATAAAGGAATCTCCCTCCCTTCTGGCCAAGGTTTTAGATGGCTCCTATGGTGGGGAAAGGAGGGAGTTAGTACTGGCTGTGATTGCAGATGTGCTCTGCCAGAGCACCTCTGTGGGTTTGGCCAGCATGGTGTGACCCTATGGCTGGAAGTGAGCAGGCCTTGCAGTATCCATGTCGAGGCTCCTGCAGTCCTGCCCCTCCTGACTTTATAGCAGATACTTCATTCAATGAGTATTGAAACTGGCCTCAAAATGTCATCAGCCAGCTAATTCCAGAGTCCTGGGGAAAAGCAGTGCTGTGCTTTCTTTTCTCACTGGAAAAACAGCAGCAGCTGGAAAGACTGGGTTCTTGGTACCATGAACATCTGCAGAGGATTTTCACTGAGCTGCAAAGGTGACAAAGACCAGTCACTCCTAGGGGCTCTGGTATCAGAGTTGAAGCTTTTGGCTGATTCCTAGCGATATACACGGCCTGGGGCAGCATCAGCCCTATTAGCACCAAAGCTGTAACCTTTCAGTGTGATATCCAGGCACATGTGACATGGGGAAGAGGAGAGAATGGGGGTTAGGGGAGCAAATAATCTCTTGTAGCAGTTATTAGCAGTCATCTCCCTGCCCCCAGGGCAGTACCTTGCATACAGAGGCCCCTTTACGTAACAGCAGTCCTGGTGATGAGAGTCCTCCCTGTCTAGGAAAGAGGAACCCAGGTCCGCACGGGATAATGTTCCCAAGCAAACTCCATGGGATTGATTGCCTGGTTACTTTTTGTCTAAAGCAAAAGGCGAAAGGGATTCCTCCACATCAGATTTCACTGCCTGGTGATCCCTGTTCCTGTCTTGTCACCAAAAGTGTAGTAGAAGCACTTGGCAAGTAGAGGCTGGCACTTAGTTCTTGGAGGTGGGGCAGTGTTTGTTGGAATGCAGAGGATGGTAGGACAGGGATAGGACAGAAACGCAGGGGTGCAAACCTGTGATCTTTCATGTCCCTTCCTGACCCCAGTTTTGAGGGGGGAGATGCACTCACAGCCTCTTGGTGCTTGCAGCAAACAAAGACACAGAGCAGGCCACCACTCCCTGGTGCGAGTCTTCTCCGGATGACTTCCGCTACGGAAACCTAATGTATCCTGATCATCGGGAGCGGGAGAAAGACCAGCATGAGAAAAACAAAAGGTACGTTATCACGTGTCTCAGGGGTATTCAGAGGTGCCTTACCTGTGTCTCAGTCACGTAGAACTCCATGGCCAGGTCTCTGTTGGTGCTGTGCAGTACCCCACCTGCCCTTAGACCTTGTCATTCACATAATTACTTGAAGAAGCTTTATCCTACAGATCAGCACAGCTGGGATTACGCGATACATCTCTAAAGAGGCCATGGTGGGGGCCCCAAAGGGGAGTTCACCCATTGGGTGTGCACCCTGGAGTGTAGAACAAGTCAAGGCCAGAGCAGTTTATGTTCAGCAATGTTTCAGCAACATGTGGAAAGTACCCTGCTGCATTTCCAGCAATGTGAGCTGGTTGCATAGCCGTCGCTGGAAAGAGGGTTGCAACCAGAGTCCCTGAGAGTCAAATCAATTACAAGCCTGTTTGTTCCTCTAGGCTGCTGGATCCTGCCAACACTCAGCAATTTGATGACTTTAAAAAGTGCTATGGAGAAATCCTTTATCGCTGGGGCCTGCGAGAGAAGCGGGCGGAGGTTCTGAAGTTTGTCTCATGTCCTCCTGATCCCCACAAGGGAATTGGTGAGTGTCTGGTCCAGTTGCCCAAGCAGAGACACAGCTCTGCCTCAGGGGCTTAGGAATGTGCAATCTGCAGGGCAGGATGTGTCATGGATGGAATGGGCAAAGTATATCTGAGAGACCCACCCAAGGAAGTCATGAGGGTTTAAAATTGTTATATAGGTGTAATTGAACCTTGGTACAAATTGTTCCACAGGATTAATGATAGCAAACCAATTATTTAATATGAATAAAATATGAAGGGTTTATTTAAATTGATGAATATAATGATAATCATTAGACTAAGAAGACCTTAATCAGAATTATTTACCACACAGTATAGAAAACTAAAACTAGTAATATAGTGCACTGGTTATTAATTATATCAATGCTAGCTTAATAATTACCAGGTAGACATTGATGTTCACCCATAACAATGACCATGGGCAAATCTCTCTCACTCAGCTTTAAGGAGTAACCTTGAGGGGTGTCCCCACCCAAGGTAAGGATCTTCACACACACCTAAGGGAGGTGTGCTAAAAATTGTCACCATTTAAAATTGGAGCTGGTCTTTTATGGTATGAAGCGATTGACTGTCAGTCACACAATTTTAGATAAAATGTCGTCCTGCCTGCTCAGCAGAATGTGCTTTATTTTTGAGTAAGATGCTATCAGCTCTTTGGTTTCTTCTTCTGTAAACATCTGCCTCTCCCTTCCCTACCAGGGCTTTCACATCCCTGTTGATGCCAGCCTTGGTGAGGAAGCATTTGCCTTACCTATCCATGTGATGGGTCTAATTTGGGGTAGTGTGATCAAGTTGCTTAGAGCATCCTTCAACACTTAAGAACAACAGGCCCCCCCTGCTTAATCCATCACCGAGAGCTTGCAAGTAAGGCAAAATCCAAGCTGTTTTACTCCAGCTTAGGCAGAGCATCCTGCTGCATGGAAGAAGTATCCATTGGTTACTGAAATGTCACTGAAAATGTGGTGTTTAACCTCTGACAGGTTAGCTCTGCTAGTAAATGGATTTGACTTCTTCACAGGTCTGGATGGAGGTGAGGCTTGCTGGTGTTGGTTCAAGGGCTTTGTAGACTGTACCATTTCTTCAGCAAAGCTGGAAATGCACATACTGCCATGCCAGTGGTGCTCAGCTCTCTGCTGATGAATGTCCATTATTCCCTCTGAAATGCCCTGTCTTCATCTCTGATCCTGGGCTGAAGTGTCCTTATGTTAAAACTACAATATTTCTAACTAGGTGAGCTAGGCAGCAAATAGGTAAAAAGAACTTTTCTTCCAAAATACTTTCAGTATCTTAGATGCCCATCTTAAGGATAGCTGCCATATTGTCTTCTTCACAGACTTCTGGGGGGAAGGAAAACAGGTAAGGGATGCCAGAGAAACAGCAGTAGTCTCACCTTGTCACCCAGGACAACTTCTGAGGAGTAACTGGAGTGAAAACAGGTGACTTAACCCACTGCCTTTGCAGCTCCATGGCTGACAGACTGATACAGGAGGCATCCATTGTGCTCTGGGCTCTCTGATGAGAAATGGAGGCTGTTCTTGCTTGTTTAGTGACACTTCCTAGTGGTAAGAGGTGGATGAGACCAGCATGAAGCCTTCATGTGTGAGTGTCTCTAAAGCTTGAAATCCAGCCCACATTTCCAGCAGACAGCTGTAGCCATCAGGGGAATTGGTGGGCCAGTCAGTGCCCCAACACTCTGGTTGCCTGTTCCTTTAATCCCGTATGGAGAACAAACCAAGATCTCTAAACACCATCCCATCCTGATGGACCTTTGAGGCAGATCCTTGGCCAGTTTAAGGGGCTGATCTGCTGAACAAGGGGCTGTATGCAGGGCTGCTTTGTCCGTGATTCTGCCAGCACTAACTGTCCCGCTCTCCGTGTGTTCCCTCCGGCAGAGTTCGGCGTGTACTGCAGCCACTGCCGCAGCGAGGTGCGCGGCACCCAGTGCACCATCTGCAAGGGCTTCACCTTCCAGTGCGCCATCTGCCACGTGGCCGTGCGGGGCTCCTCCAATTTCTGCCTGACGTGCGGACACGGAGGCCACACCAGCCACATGATGGAGTGGTTTCGCACCCAGGAGGTCTGTCCCACGGGCTGTGGGTGCCACTGCCTGCTCGAGAGCACCTTCTGAGCAGCGGGGACAGCGGGGCACCCCGGAACTGATTGGATATTTAATTCCCAAGCCATGTTGAGACAGCTCTGCTCCACTCCGTCTGGAGGAGATCGCTGCAAGGAACTGAAACAGGACGTCCTGGTAATGTGCTGTGGTGATGTTTACAAGTGCTTCCATTAGTCCTACGCTTCCCAGGATGCTTTCAGACCAATTTGACCAAATTCCATGTGTCCGTTGCTGGCAATGGATACCAGACCAGAAAAATTGCTCTCTCCTGCAGAAGGATGTGTGAATATTGGTTAGTTTGGGATGAAGAGGTGTTTGAAAGCTCCCACTGGAAAGGGCCCACCTGGCAGAGCCAAACTCGCTCCAGCAATGTAGAATCTTTTCAGGTGCCTCCTTACATGGGCTCATACTGAGCAAAGCAGTTGTTTTACACAATTAAGGCAGAAATAATTCTCAAGCAACAGTAAGCTCTAAAGGTGAGTTGTAAATGGCGCTTGAAGAGGAAATAGTCCATGGAACTGTGCTCAGAGTTTCTTTGGAAGCAGCAGGGTCCTTATTTTGAATGACTGTTTACATTGTTTAGATTTCCCCATAAAGCAAGAGAAGAAAATGGCATTTTTCAGGATTATTTTTTAAGTAGTTTTCTGCTCACTGGTCAGTACCTTGTGGCTGGTGTGAAAAGCTCAGCCAAGCACCCAAGGTCCCTGCAATTAGGTGCTTCCAGCAATTTTAGTACTGTTAGGCTTTAAGGTGTCTCCATCTCCTGCTCTGACCAGGTGATAAAATGCACTTTAACTTGTCCCTGTCTTGTTGGCGACACTTCTGGTGACTGGTGGCTTCTGCCTTTTGAGTTTGGGATCCACACTATCTCTCCATAGATGTGGTGTTTTGGAAAGCCTTTGCTCCCTCACTGAGAAAACACAAAGAGGACACTTATTCCATACAGCTCCTTTTGGCTGTTGTCTCCAAGTGCTATGGGGAAAATGATGGATAGTTTGAGATTTGCTGCTGCTGTAGTGACTAGGCTCTTGAACAGCAGTTTCTAGGGGAAAAGGGGGTTTAGAAGAATGGTGGGATCCACGGAGGTAGAAGGTTTATGACTTTTCTTTCTGAGGAGCATGAACTGGAGAATGTATTGATGGATCTGTTTGTTTGGGGCTGTGCCTGCTGGGCACTCCCAGTGCAGGGACACTGCTGTGCAATGTGTGCACACCTGGAGCAGACATCCTGTGCCTCTCCAGGGCTGCCTTCAGCCTGAGCTTTGGGTGAATGTGTAGTCAGGGATGAGCCAGCTGGGGCTACCCCCACCTGCACCAGCACCGATCCCTTTTCCCATGCTTGCCTGCTGAGTGAGGCCACGTGCCATGCCCGCTCCCAACCCCCGTGCTAGCTCAGGCTGTGGGATCCTGCTGTGGAATAAACAGATAACGTATCTTAAACATTAAAACATTAAAATTATTTTTTTAAGTGCTGCTCTGATAGAATTTGGTGGTGTTCTGCTGGTTCTCCCTCTGTGTGGAGCCCCCAGCAGCTCTCCCTCCCCGTGGGTGGTGAGTGTTGCACCCACGGCCCTCTCCCTGCACACCGAAGCAGAGGGTTCGGTGGTAGCAGAGCCCTGCGATAGCTGTGGGGCTGCTGGATCCCCCAGCCCTGGCTGCGACAAAGTGCTGGCACCTGCCACACCAGCCTGGGAACAGACTGGGAACTGCCCGCGGTTGTGAGGCTCCTCTTGGGAAAGCCAAGCCGGGCGGCGCCTGAGCTGCCGGCAAACCAAAGCCCACATCCTGCAGCTTGGGGAGGCCCTGGGCAGCGTCTGCCCCCCAGGAAAGCAGGGGGTGCAGCGGGGTCCTGCCCGGCGCCGCGGCAGCCCCAGGGCCGGCGTGCTCCCTGCCAGGAGCTGCAGGGAGAGGGCTCCCGCCCTCCGCCTTCCTACGCGACACCCATTCAGCCTGGAAGTATTTTCATTTCCATGCTTGAGTGCACTTGTAGCTTGGAAGGGAAAGGAGATTAGTTATTTAAAGGTGATGGACCGACAAATCGTGGTATTTAGTGTGTTATTACAGTCCATTACGGTCCGTCTCCAAAGTATGTGAATGCCCCCGAGGGGGAGGAGGGCCGGCACTTCAGAGGAAGGCGGAAAAGCCCTCGCCGTGGCTGTTTGTGCAGTCCTGCACAGGTAGGTGCAATTTTTTTCCCGGATGCTGCTAGCATTTCTCTCACACCCTGCAGCGTGTCTCGTGGTTACTTTGGGAGCAGCCTCAGTCCGTGCAGAAGTTGAGTATTGGAAGGAAACACGTACGGCTAATTCCCGCCTGCATGGAGCCGGTTGAAGAGAGAAACGCTGTTGCCTTTGCTGTGCGGGGCAGCAATAAATGGTCAGAAATGGGGCGTGGTGTGGTGCCCCACACCAGCCCCTTTTTCTGTGCTGCCCACCCCCAACTGCCTGTCCCAGCACCCACCTGTTCTTTGGAGTAACTTGTAAAGTGCAAAAAGTTCCCCAGGAGGGCTAAATCTTGCATCAGAATTGCAGGCTTTAGAGAAGGGAGAGGAGGCAGGCACTGCTCAGGCAGTGAGTCTGGGCCAGAGCGGGCACCAGACCAGCTCTGGGGACGTTGCCACGGTCAAACCAGGTGAATGGGATAGAGCCTTCAGCTGATGCACAGTGCTCAGGAACGTGGTTGGTTGTGCTGCAGGGCAGGGGGTAACCCATCCCTGGTTTCTGCTGGAGCAGGAGCAAGGGGGCGTGGGATTAAGGCCGCTCTGCACAGGGCAGGAGCAAGCTCTTCGCACGCCACGTGGGAGTGGTGTCAAACCACTTCCCTCAGGGCATCACTGGTGCTACGAGTTTGCCAGGCTGGACACTGCCGAGGCGAGGAGCTCCATCCCAGGCCACTTCCGTCCAGAGAGCCCAGCCAGCAGCGCTCTGCAGAGGTGCCCACGCACCCAACACCTGCTCTGGGACCCTTCCCAGGCCCGTGCAGAGGAGGATGCTGAGGGAAGAAGACCTTAGGTCCGACCAAGAACAGCTGCTTGCCAAAACTTGCTTCAGTTGCCTGTGACATGCATCCCAAGGGCTGTTACCTGTGTACCCATGCTAGCTTTCCCAAGGACAGGGCTGGAAGAGGGAGAGAGCTCCCACGACAACCCACGCTGTGCCCTCAAGGCCACTGTCAGCATTTTAAACCCTATTTGTTTTCCTGCCGAGGGTGTAACAAGCATGATGTGTCTTCCCTTTGCCCACTGAGGCTTTCCATATGTAGAGAAGGAAGTTTAATCCCCGATGATAGAGCTTGGCAGAGAAACAAGGAGTGTTTAGCAGAGAGGCAAAGCCTTTCCCCATGGATGCAATACCAAGCCAAGTCTGTATCGGCCTCCTCCTCCTTCGTGGCCACAGCTCTATTATCCCAGCATCAGCCCCTCCAGCACTGATCCTGCCCCAAGCCCAGCAGCACATTCCTGCTGTCTCCTGTGTGCCAGCCCCAGCGTCTGTCCGTCTGTCTGGTGGGGAAACCAGTTCAGCAACTGATGAGCCAAAGCCATTTGGCTGTTCTCATTTCATCCAGGCTGATCAGCAGCTGACTGCACTCCTTGATCCTGGGGCTGGCACAGTCCAGGGACAGGGATGGGGACAGCAGAAGGGACAGGCCATTGGCACAGCCCTTTGCTGCCAGTTTGGTGCTGTTATGCTGGTGTCTGCTGTACAGTTTGGTTCCAGTCCCATCCCCCTCCCAGTGCCACCAGCGCTCAGTGCATCCCTGCTCTGCAGGTGACAGGGTCCCCCTGCTGCCTCATTCTCACTGCAGAGCTGGGGATTGGCTCACCCACTGTGGGGACACCCTTGTGCCTTGCATGGTGGGACAGAGCCCCACCACAGCACCCAGGAGGTAACAAAGGTTTATGAGGTGTCAGCTCACAAGAGGCTTGCTCATATCCCTGAGCCCTGCTATGGCGCATTTGAGGACCACAGTTCCCCGTGTGCTTGGGAGACGATGGCAGCAGGGACCCCCAGGTCACCCAGCAGCTTTGTGGGCTGGCAAAGGCTGGACCCATCTCTGCCAAGAGCTGTGATTACAGAGGGTGGCCCTTGGCAGGATGTGGCCCCAAAACCCAAGGTAGGGCTGGGCTGCACAGGCAAGACCGGCTGGTGGGGACTCCGTGGTGGGGTCACAGCCAGGTGTCCCCTCCATCTCCACAAAGGGATAATGGCCATTGCACCTGAGCATGCTTGGGGTCTGGGGTCCCTGGTTTGGGATTGGGTGCAGTGGTCTCCAGCTGAGAGCCCCAACTCATTCAGATCTGCCTCTGTCACCCACCTTGCCCTCGTGCTCATCAAAAAATCCTTAATGTCTGTCCAGAAGCCACCTTAATGCCCCACCGGGCTGTGCCAGATTGAGCTCACTCACCACAACCAGGACCACCTTGGCCATTGAGGGTACTGGGGAACCCCCTTAGGAGAGTGTCCCACTCCAGCACCTCCTTTGGGGTCTCCCAACAGCCTCTCAGGACTCCTCTGGCCCTCCCAGCCCCCAAAGAATGTGTCCACCATCCCAAAGACCCCTCCAAGGGACTCCCCATGCACCTCAGGTACCCTGCAGCAGCCCCAGCCAGGAGCATGCCCACCTTTAACCCCTCTGTTCCTATTAGGGTGCAAAATCAATCTGCCCACCCAAAAAAGGACTTCTCCCATGAGCAGGTGGCAGGGCCATGCCGGGAGCTGGGTGGGAAGGTGGAGCCGATGCCGACTGCCACAGCAGGTTTTGCATCCGCCTTGATTAAAGACCTCAGTGAATGCCTGGCCAGCGCCCCACAGCACTGCAAACCCAGGGGGCTGAGGTGGTGTGATGACCCACCCTTACAGGTGGGGCTAGGGGGGCTCCCCATTCCTGGGATGGCAAACCCCACCTTAATCACTGGTTGCAGCCCGGTGTGGCCGGCAACGCCAAAATTTGCTGGCATGTGGCCAGCCCGTGTGGTCAAGGGTGTCACCCCAAAGCAGCCCCCCCACTTCAGAGTTAAAGCTTCCCAAAAAAATGCACGGGAAACTCCTTTCTTGTAATTTTTTATTAATTATTTGCCTGTGATTCTTCGGGGTGTTTGGGGCTGCCTCCTGCCCCCCTGCCTGCTAATTGCGAACTTAATTAAATACTGAAATATATCTGGAAACATCTGGGAAGGAATGTGGTGCCTGGCAGCAAGTGACACTTGGGTGGGTTGGCCTCTGAGTGACCCCACGAGGGACTCTGCTTCTCCCAGGGCATTCTGAGCCAGGACTGGGATTTCCCCTGCCTTGGCAACCGAGGACCTTGGAGGGGGGTTGATATCTTGGGAAGGGTGATTCCCCCAGGAGCGCCCTATACCCCCCAGCTTCCACCCCGGGATGCCCCCACAGCCTCATCCCTGCCCCAGGGATGCCCATATTACAGTTCCACTCCAGGGTACCCCAGTGCCCCCCCATAACCCATCTAAGGTTGCCCAGACCCCCTGTTCCCCCACCCTGGGCGTACCCATGGGCCCCTGGGGGACACACTCCCCTCCTCTGGAGACGCCCCATTCCTCCATTCACCCTGTGGGTGCCCTGCGCCCCCTTCTTCCCGTTTTGCTTCTCCACGGATGCCTCATTCCCACCTTCCCGGACCAGGGTACCTGCGGTGGGGCGGAGCCTCCCCACCCCACCCCTGCCCCACCCGGCCGTGGCTGCCCAATGGGCTGCGGCGGGGCGTGCTCCGGGGGCGTGGTCTGGCTGCATATGCATGTATGCAGATGAGCAGGTGCGGGCAGTGCGCGGCGGCGGGGCGGGACGGGACGGGACGGGACGGGACGGGACGGGACGGGACGGGAGTGGACTTGGACGGGGACCGGGACGGGAGTGGACTTGGACGGGGACCGGGACGGAGACTGGCGGCGGGGCCATGGCCACGGCGGGGCCGCGGTCCTTCAGCGCCGCCGAGGTGCGGGCGCGCTGCGCGCAGGGCGCCTGCCTGGTCTCCTGCCACCGCCGCCTGTACGACCTGAGCGGCTTCGTGCGGCTGCACCCGGGCGGAGAGCAGCTGCTGCGCCGCCGGGCCGGCACCGACGTGAGCGCGGCGCTGGACGGACCTCCCCACCGGCACTCGGCGAACGCCCGCCGCTGGCTGGAGCAGTACTACGTGGGGGAGATCGAGCCCGGCGACGAGCAGGTACCGTCGCGGGCCGAGCCGGGACCGGGGTGGGCACGGGCTCTAGGGCGACCCGGGGACAGCATATACAGATGGCCCAGGTGTGGGGTCTCTGTGGGGTGCCCCAGGTGCCGGGTCCAGGGTGAACAAGGGCTATGGGGCATCCCAGGTGCTAATCCGGGATGTGCAGGGTCTGTATAGGGTGTCCCAGGTCCTGATCCAGGATGTACAGGGTCTAAGGCACCCCAGGTCCCAGGGCTGGCATGTACAGCATTTCTATAGGGCGCCCCAGGTCCCGGGATTGGGATGTACAGAGATTATAGGGTGCTCTAGGTCCTGGGTCGAGTTTTTATGGGGTGCTTCAGGTCTGTGCTCTCTGGGATTTGAGCAGTGCAGGGTCCACAGAGCATCTCAAGTCCAGAGTGCATGGAGTCTTAAGCTGTGCAGGGTTTGTAGGGCACCCTGGATCTATACTGTGCAGGGTCTGAGCCATACAGGGTCTGTAGGTCACTCCAGGTCCAGACTTCTCAGGGTCCAAGCTGTTCAGGATGTGCAGAGGCTGGACAGGCTTTGGGGTGTACATGGCAGGAAGTTTTTGGGGGGCATATAGCATATAAGGTGTGTAGTGCACCCAGATCTCAGTTTGAGCTGCATGGGACCTGGTGTGTGTCGGGTCTGAGTAGGACAGGACCCCTAGGATCAGACTCTGTAGGATCTGGGATCTACAGGGCGTGAGGGGTGAAGGGGACAGAGGGTGTTTGAGGCTTCCTGGATCTTTCACGGGTGATGCCTGAGGTGTGCAGGGTGCCAAGGTCTCATGTGCCTCCTGGCTCCCAGTTCTGTGGGGCCCGAGGTGCAGGGGACCCTGAGGCCCATAGGGTGCCAAGTGCACAGATCCTTGTACCTACAGGGTCCCACTCCACGCCACATCCCACCCTGGCCATGCTAGGAAGCAGGGCTTGTGGGTGGCTCTGGGGTGCCAATGTGGCATGGAGGTGTTGGAGTCTTTGAAGGGATGCAGGAGGTTGAGCTCAGTGTCAGTTTCAGCAGGACTGTATGGCACAGGGTGGGCAATGGCACAGGACACCCTTCCTGGCACTGTCAGCACTCAACCAGGGCCCGTGGTGCTGGGCACAGGGGTTTGCCAGTGGTGAGCAGCCGCTGCTGGTGAGAGGAGCCCAGCCGTCTCCCTGACTGCCTGGTGTGGGGCATGGGTGTCCATGACACAGCTCTGTCCCCACTGTGCCCGCCCCGTGCTGTCCAGGCAGAAGGGAAAGTTCCTTGGGGAAGTTCTGCTGCCTCTGGGTGTCACTGGGCACTGCTACCCAATTACCAGCCCTCACCAGCACGCCGTGGGCAGGACGCTGAGCAGCGGGGCCAGCCCAGCTCCCTTCACTAGCCCAGCAGTGGCGTTCCACTCTAGACATCCCAGCGAGGTCGGTGACCGGCCGGTCCCGCTGGCTGGTTGTTTGCTCTTGCTGGGTGCCCTCCCCGAGACGCAGCCTCGGCCCCAGCGCCACAGACAGGGCTTTGTTTCAGCCTCGGTGCAATGCCTGCCTTTTCCCCGGATGGATCCCGGCGATGGTACCTCCTCTGTTGAGACACTCGCTGAGCCGCCGCCTCCTTGCAGGCGTGACGAGCCCAACGGGTTGGGGCGAAGGAAGGTACCGGACAAACGAGTTCCTGCGCCGCAGCCCGCGCCGAGGGGAGCTGCCACCATCCCAATGCAAATACATGGCGTGATAACGCCAGGACTCACGGAGATCAGACCCCGCCTGGTGCCAGATAAACCATCCCAGGCTGTAACACACACGGGAAGGATTAGAGCTGCCTGCTGCATAGTTATTCTGTGTCTGGCACGCACTGATGTGTGAGCTGCTCTGTCCTACTGCCCACCCCCCAAAAATCCTTTCTAGGGAGAGGTAGTGCCCTTGGTGGTGCTTGGGTTCATGCTTTGGGTACTCTGGGACAGGTGTACCTCAAACAGCTCTTTGAAGGAAGCGTTACCCCAGTCTGGTTCCAGATCCTCACAGCTTTGCCAGGGCCTCTCCTCGCCCATTGGAAGTCCTAGGGCTGCATCATCCCTGTGCTGAGGGATTCAGGATGCTGTAGTCCCACAGGCATCCAGCATCCTCCCCTGCTTCCCCCATGGATTTCCAGGATTTTGGAAAGGGGGAAAAATGTGTTAATGCAGGGGAGAGAAAGATGATAAGATCCAGCCTTCATCCCACTGGCCTCTCCATGCCCCTTCCTGTGGCTCTCTCCTTCAGCCACAGGTCCCTTTTCTGCATCACCCAAACCCATTTGGCTAAGGACAAATTAACCCCCAAACATTTTATCTATGCAAGCAGGACATATAGGGGAGATCAAAGCAAGTACCAATAATTACCTAAACTAGACAGTGGAGGCTGTTAAAGCCTTGCTAGAAGGGAGCTGGATCATCTAATTACCCCTCCAGTTTAAGCAACGAGAGACTTTCATCACAACCTCTTTGGGGTGCATGAGATGGCTGTGACTCATGGTATATCCTCCAGCCTTCTCAGGCTTAGTGTCCTTCTCTTCCTCTTGCCTGTATTGCTGCACATCAGGCTCGCCCTGGCTTTCTGTCCCAGCCTGAGCACACATGGACGTAGGCGGGACAGCTGGGTCACCTCTTTGGGGGTGATGTAACAAGAAGTGACTTTTTATATTGCTACTATGATTAGGAGGAGTTAAATTCACCTCCTTTTAATAGTCCTGCTGCACTCAGTGTTTAATGGGCTAAGATGCAGCCTCGTGGGTCTCTGCCAGCTGCTGCCCATGGACCGTGATGCTGGTGGGATGGTGGTGCTGGGATGGTGCCACCACAAGCAAGGGCCTTGCTTGGGCTCTCTGCACCTCCTGGGGTGTCCTCATGGAACGTGCCTGTACCTGCACTGCCAACAGAGCTTGTCCCATGTAGACAACAGCAAACTGAGCCTCTGAGCAGCTCAGTGAAGGTGCTGGGGGCTCTGGAGCAATGCAGATGTGTGGTAAGACTCCTCTGGGGTTTGACGCACTTGGAAAACGGGTAGAAAAAACCCCTGGGTCCAGGCTTTTGGCAGAGCAGCTCTCTGCAGGCAGCATTGCCCTGTCTGGGCCAGGGGGAGGCTTCCAGCTTCTCTGCCTGTGTCCCAGGAACACTGAGCCCTGTGCTGGACCACCCCTTCTGTCTGATCTGCTCACATCACAGGTGAATTTTGTTCTTTTAATGCCCCAAGTCTTCATGCAGGACAGCACTGGGGTGGCACAGCCAGCACTCTCCAGTCAGTGCAGGACCAGTGCCGTGCTCCCTGTCTGACCCACACAGGGCAACCAGATGCTCGCAGGTGGATGCTGGGTCACCCAGTCACTGGATCATGCTGTGCCCTGGGTGTTTGGCCCCGTTGACTACCAGCAGGAGAGCCAGCACCTTGCCGGGACTGCTGCTCACTCGTAGGCGTTGACTTTCCCTTCCTTACATCAGGCCCCTTGTTCATCTTCCCTAGCAGGACCTGTTTCCCTAGGGACAATATAGATGCATCTTCACCACCCACAGGTGACAACAGAGTCCAGCTCAGCACATCCCTCCAGCCTCCTTCCAAGCCACCTCCTGTTTGGAGGAGAATGGGCAGAAGCCCAGCACTGATCTGGGTGCCATGGGGCTTGATCCCAGCAGGGCCCCTGCGTGCTTGGGGCAGGCAGGAACAGGCCACCCTTTGGGGAGCCAGTTGGAACATGCCAGCGTGGTTTGCATCCTGGTTACGCCACAGCTCCTGGTCCTTTCAGTGGCAGCCACAGGGTGAGCAAGAGGAGAGCCTTTCTCCTGCTCCCCAGCTGAGGAAGAGGAGGAGATGATTCTGGTGCTCGGATAGAGCTGCCATAGCACAGAGGGCAATGGCATCTCACTGATATCTCCCAGCCCAGGTGCTAGTGGTGAGGTGGGATGTGAGTGCCCCAGTGCACCTCCCTGACCTGGGAGGACGAGGGAGCCTCCAGTCATGTGCTCAGGCATCCATGGGCAGGGGAACTGGAGGTGTGTGAACATTTCGGAAAAGGGTGGAGAAGTGCCAGGCATTGCATCACCCCAGCTTTCTTAAGCATCCTTCCTGTTGCTGGCTAGGTTGTGGTGCAAGTGTAAAGGTGGAGAGTACCAGCCCATTTCTCAGGGCATGGATAAGCCGTTTCACTCTCCTAAAGCCAAATTTTCTTCTAAAGCACCTGCAGAGCTGAGGCAAAACCATAAATTCACCATGCTTCACTGGATTTTAAGACATCCCACCTGCCCTAGGGTTTTGGAATGTCTGGCTGAAGGACAGAGTGTGCAATGTGGAAAACAGCAGTGGGAATCCTCACAGAGAGGTATGGTGGTACATGGCATCAGCTCATATCAGTTCTCTGTCTGCAGTAAAATTGATGCCAGTGGGATTCCAGCCTGGAAATACTGGCTGGAAATATCCCCTGTCCTTCCCTGCCCGCTCCCCCAGGCAAGGGGCTGCCTCAGAGCTGACTAATGCAGTTCCTGTACCAGCAGAATGAGGCTTGAAATCCGGCTAGCCCAGAAAATGGGGTGGGAGCACAGCTTGCAAGGAGTGCCTGCTGTCGGCAAACAGTGCCAGAGCCCTGCCTTGGTGTCCCCAACAGGCACAAAGTCCTGATGTCCTGGCAATGTGACACCAGTTCTCCTGCATCCCAGGCCCTCCTGCAGCTGCCAGGGCAGTATTCCCATCAATAGGGTGGCAGTGCATCTCTCTCATAGCAGTGGGGAGAGCATCCATTGAGGAGTTTGGAGAAAACCCTTCCTCTCTGGAAGCAGCACAGCTGGAAGCCCCGCCATGGCTGCCGGGCCATGCCGTGCCCTGCTCCGGGTTAATGGGTAACTCAAGGTGACAAAGTGGGAGAAAAGGCATGTTTGGCACGTCCTGCACAGGGTGCCGGCGCTGCTGCCGGGGGGCATGGCTGGCTTGGGGTTTGCATGGGCACGCTGCAACCTCACCAAGCCCCCCACCAGCAGCACGGCCGGCGCCGGAGCTGGCACAGCTACAGGAAGGAGGCTGGTGCTGGCAGCTGGTGATGTGTTTGCTTCCAAGCATCAGACAAGGCAGGTTTCTCCTGTTTCTCAGCCTGCCCTGGCAGTGGGACTGCAGCTGGGTCTTCATCCTGCCACCACTGCACCAGTGCATCCCCCGTGCCTCAACGTGCTCTTCCGAGCCTATACCAAAACCCACTCCCCATATTCCATAGCCCATGGCAAAGGCACGCAGTGCAATGTCACCCTGTGAAGGACGCTTTGCCTTTTTCCCTGGACAAGGTCCCTGCTTCTGTGTTTTGACTTGTGCCCACAGCCAGGATGGTGGCACCTGCTGTGCCACACTCCCCAGGTCTGCCAGCCCAGCTTTCTCAGGGACCGAAAAGCCAAGCTGAGCTTTTGTTGATCAGTGGGGTGGGAGGAGGGAGCACAAACCCAGCAATGCCCCTTGCGTTGCTGGCAGTGGCAAGGTGACTCCTGCTATGGCACTGCCCATTTGCAGGGGGAAATGCTGGCCCAGGGCCCAGAGTTTCTGCATTGCCACCCTGAAGCACTCATGCTGTCCCAGCAGTGGGCAAGATATTTCAAACACTGGCCTTGGCAGGAGGTTTCCAAAGAGCCTCGAGCCTGAGATGCTCAGTGCACAGTCCGAAGGGCAGCGCAGCTCACTGGCAGCTACTTCCCTCAGGAATCTGCTCTGCAGGAACTGACTGACTTAAATTCTCCTGAATTTCCCCCATATTTATTTAGCAGGCAGGAGCTCACTCTGGCCATACCCCTGCATACTACAGCCATCACCATCCCCAAATGAATCCACCACTGATGCTTCACCTCAGGGTTTTCCTTCTCTTTTCAGAGCCTCTCTGAGACAGTGGATGAGAAGGAGGTGGTTGCTGCAGCCCACACTCCAGAGCAGACAGATCTCTGCTACAAAACAGTGGATGTGGAGAAGGTAAGAACCCTGGAGTTTCTCCAGCACACTGTTTGGTGGAGTGCTCTTGGGAAACACCAGGACTCTTCTTCCCTGAATGAGTGCTGAATTTCTGCTGACCTCTTGGATGAGAGGGATGGTGTGAGGGAGCCAAACTGATCCAGCCACTTCTGCCCTTTCTCCTGGTGTGGATGGCATTGCTCATGCTTTATTGCACGGGCGTGGCCATGCTGGGAGGCTCCCATTGCAGCAGCACGGGAGAGATGGCTTTCTCTCACAGCGGCTGTGCCCTTCCAGAGAGAAATGTTGCCAAGCCACACCTTGCTTGCTTTTATTTCTTTATTGCTTTATTTTTTTTATTGCTTTATTTATTTTATTTTTTTTCCCTTGCCTGAGCATTCATAATGAGCAGTAAGGGATTCCCCAGCCTGGGCAGGGTGATCCCTGTGTGTGCAGAGTGCTTCCTGCCCTGCTAGCTCCTTTCCAAGCATGCCACAACAGCACAAATTTGTCCCCAAGGTGCCTTTGGCTGTCTCTGCCCTCTGTAGCACCATCTGGTCACCACAGCTTGCATGGTCCCAGCTGGTTGGTGAGCGTGCCTTTATCTTGTAGAAAGTGAGGGGGTTTTTTAGAGCAGGAGAACATATTTCACCCCCCAAATTAATATTTTATCACTGAGCTCCTTTAAAAGAGAATGTGCCATTTCAAAGTGACCATTTTGCTTTAACTTTTCCCCTGCCTCTCCAGTGGAGAATGGCTCTGTTCCCATCCCATGCACCAGCTGGGGTTGTTTCCCCTCCTGTGTGATCGTGTTCATCTCTGCCTGCAGCAGAGCCCCCAAAATGCCCACAGCCACCTCAGCTCCTTGTCCTGAGGTGCCCTGGACTGAGCCATCCCCATCACTGGCAGCTCAATCCCAGGTACCAGATTGCTGTGCCAGTGCTCTGTGGCACAAGCAGCCCGAATAGAGCCAGGCCCAGGGTTCAGCTGCGCAAGTGTGGTTTCAGTCCCAGCGCAGAGGTGGAGCCAAGAATCCACCTTAATCTGGCCAGGCCAGCAGAAGATGCGTGCAGGGATGCTGAGCAGTGGCAGAGGTGGTGCTGCCAGTTGTGCCACCCCATTTTCATGCCATGCCAACATGCGGGCCCACACAGGTCTCTTACTCTTGCACCTGAGTTCAGCCATTCAGCAGCAGTGCTGGAGTCTGTGTTCCCACCCTGTATCCCTGCTCCCCATCCCTTCCCACTTTGCTCCTCGCTGAGGTGCCCAAACAGCTGTGGCTGCCCCATGTGTCCTCTGCATAAGGAGAAATGTCCTTGGCTGGGGCAGTGCCATGGGGATGGGATCCATGTGCTACCAGAGGTGTTCTGCTGGGAAATATCACTGCTCAGTATCTAATCTTGGCAGCTCAAGAGGCAAAGAGTCTTGGTTATCAGGGCTTGATGCTGAGCCAGGTCTGGGTACAGCCACCTTCACCTTGATCCACTGGCAGGTACCTGGTGGCACAGGGGTGTGCCCTGTGTTCAGGGGTAGATGGGGTTGGTGTGTGTCTGGCCCCTTGTCTGCCCCGTGCTGGTGCTTGTGGGGAGCTCAGGGCACCTTGGAACAAGAAGCAGCTGCTCTCAGGGCATGGGAAGGGGTTTGCAGCGCCAAATCCTGCAGCAGCAGCTGAGTTTTGTGCCTGGTACTGGGATGGTTTGTGGGTTCCACTGCACTACAACCACTGTCTGCTCCCTCAGGACCTGGTGGACTGGCAGAAGCCCTTGCTGTGGCAGGTGGGCTACTTAGGGGAGAAGTATGACGAGTGGGTGCACCAGCCTGTGGATCGGCCCATCCGCCTCTTCCACTCAGATTTCCTTGAGTTCCTCTCCAAGACAGCATGGTGAGCTCCCAGGGTCTGCACTGTGCCTTGGATGGTGCCTCCCCAGGGAGGGGGGAATGGCTCATCAGCCAACAGGACACTCCCTCTGACATCTCCTTCTGCCCCATAGGTACGTAGTGTTCATGGTATGGACGCCCGTGGTGCTCTATCTCAGCTGGGTCAGCTACACCTCCCTTGCTCAGGGCAACACCAGGCTCTTCTCCTCCTTCACCACAGGTACAAGCAGCAGCAAAACCTTTGGGCTTCCCTTACCGTCCCCTCTCTGGGTCCAGGGGCAGGACAGCCGTGGGTGGGGGGAGACCTGCATCCCTTCCTCATCCCTCCTTTTGTACGTGCTCACCACAAGCCACATGCAAGAGCAGCAGGTCAGCACCTCTCCCTGCGGCCACCAGCGTGTCCCCTGCATGAAGCCACCGGTGCTTGCCCACCTCCATCCCCTCCTCTCACCACAAGATTTGTTCCCCGCAAGAGATCAATAGCGGCACAGAGCCCGCTGGCCCGGGCTGCAGCTTGGTCCCTCTTGCCTCCCGTCCCTACATCCCCAAAACCGAGCCCGGGCGGTGCTGGGGTGTGTTCCAATCGCCGCTAACGCCCACCCCGGGCCGCGGCTGAATGCCGGCGTGGCGGGCAAACAAACCCAGCTCTCAGTGCCGCCGGCGCCGCACAGTGCGGGGCTTGTTTGCCCGAAGCGCCTGTCCTTGAATCTCCCACTGTCTGCTCCCTGCTCCCCCGGGAATAACAAGCGTGGCCGCGGCAGGCTGTCTTCTTTGTTGTCTTTTTTTTTTTTTTTTTTTTTTTTGCTGGGTTCCCTATTTTTTTTGCAAGGTGCCACCCAGTGCCAGTTGTACCCAGCTGTGGGGTGGGAAGCGCCTGCTGCACAGGCACCCCCTGCTCCTTGTGGCATTTGGCACCTTGCTGCCAAATTTTGTGGGATTTTTTTCCTAAAAACAAGCAGGTTTTGGGGGAATCCATATTTTGCTAGGAAGGACACAGGGCTGGCAGCCAGCCCTGAAAGAAGGAGGTGGCTGAAAAATGTTCTGCGGGGGAAAGCGCGCAACAAATCCATTCTTTTTCCCCAAAAAAGCAACACCAACATCGTCACGAGTGCTGCCTGTGCAATTAAGGTTCCTCCTGCCTTGTTCTGGTGGGTGAAGCAGCTTTGTAAGGACGACACAGTCCCTAGAGTGCACGTCCAAGCCCCTGTTGGCATCTGGAATGCAGGGAACCCCCCTCACTGGCTTCCTGAGGCACCAAGAAGCTGACTCCTTTCTGTAAATTAATGGGAATCAAAGGAAAATGTGTTTTGGAACAGGTGGCTCCCTAGAGAAGCTCACGGCAGGAGGTGGATGAGAGGTGGGAGGGAGGGCGAGCTGAGCATCACCCTGATGCCAGTGGGAGGATGGTGATGGATAAAAGCACCCACACGTCACCTGCCCTGCTGACCACCACACATCTTGTTGTGTAGAGTACTCCATCCCCGTCCACAAATACTACTTCCCCTTCATCTTCCTCCTGGGAATGATCCTATGGTCCCTGCTAGAGTACCTCATCCATCGCTTTGTCTTCCACATGAAGCCGCCTGCTAGTAACTACTATCTCATCACCCTGCATTTCTTGCTGCATGGGCAGCATCACAAGGTGAGTCGCAGCTCCTGCCTCCGCTGGCGCCTGCCGGGCCGTGGGAATGGTGGCCTTTGCCCCACTGGAACCTGTTAGTGCGTGGCCTTTGCCCAGGCAGAGCCCGTTTGTTCAGTGTGACTGGTGGCATCCCAAGCGAGGCACTCACCCAATACCAGCGAGGGCTGCAAAACGGCCTTGGAGGAGCTTTTTGCAAGCCCTGTAGTTGGGTAAGGGGGAAGACCAAAAGAGCCATAGGCTCCCTCTAGCTGTGCTGGAGGAAATGGCTCTGTGGAGCTTGGGCACCTGCCAGCTAAAGCCACCACCTGCCTGGCCACCTTGGCGTGCATGGGGGGCTGTTCTCAGCACTGGGTACAACTTTGGAGAGGGTTTTTGGTGTTGGTTTCTCCCAGATGGGTTTCCCCAATGATCGGCAGGGACATGCTGGGGGAGGTAGGGTGAGCTAGGAGCTGCCTGTCCCACCATCCCTCTCTGCTTCCAGTCTCCCTTCGACAGCTCCCGCCTGGTCTTCCCTCCTGTGCCAGCCTCGCTGGTGATCGGCTTCTTCTACGGTGTCCTGCGGCTCCTGCTGCCCGAGGTGCTGGGGCTCTCGGTGTTCGTCGGGGGGCTCTGCGGCTACGTCATCTACGACATGATGCACTATTACCTCCACTACGGCTCCCCCAAAAAGGGCACCTACCTGTATGGCCTGAAGGCTTATCACGTCAAGCACCACTTTGAACACCAAAAATCAGGTAGTGCCATGTTCCCCGTGCGTGCTGGCAGGGGCAAGGGCTGTCAAAGTCCAGTCTACCTGCATGTGTGCAGCTGATCGCTCCGAAATATTTGGGATTTGGGACGGGGAAAGCCAAGCACTGCCCTGCTGGGGAAGCAGCGTGTGAGGTGCTGTAGGTCATGAGGAAAATTTCTCGGCTCCCAGGTTGAGGATGAGGAGCCAGAGCAGCGCAGGGGTGCAGGCAGCAGCCAGCTTCACTGGTGGGAATCAGTGCTGCCTGGGGATGCTGAACCCCCGTGGTGCTGGGATGCGGGTGCCTGTTTCTGCCCGGGGCAGCATCTCTTCCTGCTGGGAGGCGTTGACAGGTGTAGGGTGAGGCCCTGGGCTTCCCCAGATCCGCCCCACACCTTCCCTAGCTCAGCGCTTGCTCAACCTGCCCTTTGCCCGGTTTCCTAGGAGAAAACGCCCCATCCAGATAAGCTATCATCCATGGGGCTTGTTAGCATGGCCCAGCCAGCTCCTGCTCCCTCTGCTCTTCCTCCTTGCCCTCACTTCACCTTTATCCCTTCCCAAAATGTGGACACCCCTCCCTCACCACTTAACGCAGAGCCCTTGCAACACCTCGATGATGGTGGTGCTGTGGGCTGAACGCTCCCTTCCCTGCCCACAGGTTTTGGCATCAGCACACGCTTCTGGGATTATCCTTTCCGGACGCTCATCCCTGAGGAGACCTTCAAGAAAGAGGACTGACAGCCCCAGCTCAGTGCTCAGCTGCCGGCTCCATACCCCCTGGACTGGGGCTGGTGTCCCTCCCCAGCCCCAGCAAAGCCAGCTGGTCCCTGCCCCCTTTCTGGGGGACCAGTGACTCCAAACTGGAGTATCCCTGTGGAGTGCTGTGGTCCAGCTGTGGCACTGGCAAGGGGATGGGGGGGCTGAGGATGATGAGGAAAGGGGCGGAGGAGGCTGTGGGGTTCTCTGGTGGACTCCTGCCCCTACCTCGCTGCCCTCCCACTCCAGGCTATGGATGCACGGGCAGATCTGCTGCCTGAAAGATGAAGTGCCTGATGCTGCCCTCCCTCCTCTGCCCTGGCACCTTGCCAGAGCCCCTGTTTCTCCTGGGATGTCCTCTCCAGGGCATCCAACATGCTGCAGTTAACCCTATCACCTAACTCGTGCCGAGGGGATTCCCTGTCCTAGGTCCTTCTTCTGGCCCGATCTCAGCACAGGGTTTTCTTGGCCTGCAGCCCTTTTGGGGCGGGTCCCACAGGTCTAGATTGTGCCTTTTTCTAACCAGTGCACCCATATCTCTCTGCCAGATTTGTCAAGTTCATGGTTTTCATAGACATTGGCTACTTGAAACTCAAACTCCAATGAAAAGAATTACTATCAGATGCCTTTTTTTGCTGGTCCTGTGATTTTTTTTTTTCCCCTAATGTTTACTGCAGATATTTAAAGGTTTGAAATAAATTTATATGTAAAACTGTGGACACTACAATTGTAAATAAACTGTATATTTTGAAAAATAAAACTTTCTAAAAAGGCTCTGGCAAATGTATCCCCCAGGCTGCTTGCATGTTCTCCCACCCTTAGTGTGTCCCTTTCCAGGTGCTGATGGCGCTTGGAGCCACCATTCCTGGCTCCCCTTGTCACCCACAGGAGTGGGTGGGAGGTAGGAGCTTTTCAGGGGACATTGTCAGCAAACCTGAGTGACGCTGAGGCTCTGGGGAAGCAGAAGCTGCCACTCACTTCTCTGAAGTTGGGCAATAGCATCACACGCACCTCAGAGCTTCCCAAAATAAGCCTGGCCCTCTGACGAAGCTGTCAGCAAAATTTCCTGTGCTCCCAGCAGAGGTCAAGTGCTGTTTCCAGCACTGGTGCCCACAGCCCTCCTCCTTTGGTGCTGGGGGGTCCTGGGGCTCAGGGGTGGGGAGGGGAGCAGGGGTGTGCTCTGGAGGGTCTTGCTGCACATGCAGGAAGTTCAGCAGGGCACTGAGTCCTTGCTGTGGGTGTTCCAGTGCCCTGGGTAAGCCTTCCCACAGCTGCCAGCACACCAGAATGGGTTGTGGTGTTCTAAATAGCAGAAGCATCAAGAGGCACAACCTCCCCATCCCCTTTTTCCCACTGCACTTCCTGTGAGCAATTCCTTCTTCCATCAGGTAAAACCCAGCACAAGGGTATACAGCCCTTGGGGATACCCCAAGTAGCTTTCTGGGAACTGGGAGCCGTGATGGCGTGGGAAGCTCCAGTGGGTTGCACAATGTCCCTTCCGCTGTGACACCCTTTAAACCCGAGCTCACCCTGCCGTGCCCCTCCAGTCTGCAGGCGCAGCCGAGGCCAGCGAAGCAGGACCAGGTAACAGACAGTTTCTCTTGGCAAGCAGACGGGATTCTTCCTTGGAGGCTGTGCTGGAGAGAGCCTGAAGAGGACAGGAGAGTGGCTGCAGCTGGATTCTGGGTGCGTTTCCATCTTTTTTCCAGCCATCTTTTTTTGGCACCCCTCTCTTAGCACTGGCTGCTGCTAATTTCCCTGCAACAGGGGTGGGTTTCTGTCCCTGCTACCTGCACGTGGGCCGGGGAGCAAGCACCATCCCTCTGGGGATGCTAAGTGCATAGAAAGAGCTTGATTTAAAATCTTAAGTGGGCAAAACAGAGCTATGGGGCGGAAATGTGGAGAAGCTGGGGATGCTGGGGCTGTGAAGATGTGCAAGCCTTTATTAAATGGGTGACCACAGAGAGAGACATTGGGTAGAAATGAAAATAGATTTTTACAGTCAAAGACACAGGCTCTGCAGGCAGGATCCCAGGGTGACGTGGGGCCCAAGGCAGGAATGCTGCCCAGGGGATGCTCTTTGGGTCACTGATGTCCCTGCTTCTCTGGGTGGAAGATCTCCGGGATGGCTCATGCTAAATTAATGTACATAAATCAAGCCAAAACATCTCTTGCTAATGTAGAGAAAGATGTGCCACTACCGCTGCTAGTGAGGTCTCTGGGTGTGCCTGCTCCGGTCTGCACGAGCAGCTGCAGTGCCAGGCAAAGCAGAGAAAGCAAAGCAGCTGGAGATGTGAGAGGCTGTGGGAGGATGCTGTGCCATATCAGGGTGTTCCTTAGGGTGGAAGGTGTGGAAGAGCTGCATCCAGCTGATCTCCGAGCAGCACCTGAGGCTTACCTGCACCAGACACTGCCAGCCCACATCCCCAGTGGCCAAGCCCTTTGCTACAAACATGGACATTGTGGAGAGGGTCCTCTCTGTGGCCCAGGCCATCCATGCCCAATTCGAGCAGGTGAAGTGCTGTAAGCACCAGTGCCAGCGCCTCGTGGAGCGCATCCAGATCCTGCTGGAGCCCGTGAGGATCCTTAGGGCTCAGCCACGACAGCACATCTCCCACCAAGAAGAGGAACTGATGAAAAAACTGCTCTGGGCACTGGGGGAAGCCCAGAAACTGGTGATGAAATACAGCCAGACCAGCTGGATCCAGAAGTTCCTGCGAGCCCGAAGTGCTGGCGAGGAGTTTGTCTGGGTGAACGAAAGCCTGGAGGACATTGCCCAGGGCCTGTCGCTCCTGCTGCAGGCAGAGCAGAAGCAGGCTTTCCTGGAAGCTTTCCAGTCAAAGACATGCCGCAGGCAGGATGCTGAGGACCTGAGGGATGACAGAGCTTTCTTGGACCAGGTGATTGCAAGTGAGTGCATTTAGCAAACCCTCTTTCCTCATGACTGGTGGCTGGCCCCTCTCTCCAGTTGCTCCAGCTGCTGCCCAACTCTGGCTTGATGGCTATGGCCATGGAGAGCCAAAGGGATATTTAAACCAAGAGAAAAACAAGCCATGCCATCGTGCTTGTTCATCCAGTTGCCCAACCTCTGCTCCTTTCTCTCCCCAGGTACCGAGGAGCCCCAAGATGTGGCTGAGGAGATCTACATCAACAGGCAGTGTATGGAGAGCAAGGTAGACTGGATGCAAAGTGAGCTGAACAAAGTCATTCGTGAGATGGAGCGTAAGTCGGTGTCACACCACCTGCACCCTGGGCACTGTGTCCTTTCCCCCCAAGCCCTGCCTAACGTGTCCTTTGTTCCCTTCTGGCACATGGTGGGAGCAGGCTTGAAGAAGGTCAATGTTGGTAAAAGAGAAGACATCACGGAAATCAAGCGGGACCACCTCACTTTCCACAGGCACCTGCAGGACACCGAGAGCTATGACCTTTATGAGGGGGAGTACCTCAAGTATCCTGTTGCCATCAAAACCTTCAAGAGGCCACTGACCACTGACCCAGTGTGAGTTGTCCTGGGTGGGAACGAGTGTGCCCCCACGAGGGTGGCACAACACCATGTCATGCCTTGTTCCAGGGATCTCACCATGCTGTCCTTTTCCACAGCAAGGTGAGAGACATTTTTGAGAAGGAGATTCAGACCCTGAAGAAGTTTGAGTCTCCAAACATCCTGCGCATGTATGGGATCTGCATAGAGGAGAAAGGTAGGGGTGTCACATTAATATCTCCCTTTCCTTCCCTGCCATCCCCGGAGCTAGCTGGTGGCACATGGCTTGTTGTGGTCCCCTCCCAAGAGGTGGCACAAGGCAGGATGCTTTTGCCTTGCAGATGGGAGCCCCTGCTTCTCCATCGTCATGGAGTACTGTAAGCACGGGACACTGCGGGATGTGTTGAACAAGCAACAGCATCTTTCCTGGGACATCCGCATTCGGATGGCCCTGGGAGCTGCCAGAGGCCTTTACAGGTGAGCTCCTGTATGAATCAGTAACTCCACCTGATGATCCAAAAGCTGTGTGCAGCTTCCTGGTATCTCAGAGTAAGCAGTGGTATCCTGTTAGACACTGACTCCCAGTGACACCACCTTGGGACACTGGGATGGGAGGCTGGTGAAGAGGTAGGTAGTGGATTTGGATGCTGTAGCACCCATCTACCCTGGTCACTGTCCCTTACATCTGGCTTCAAGCCTGAAAAAGCCTGGAAAGGAGAAATCCCCTTCCCCAGATCCACAAGGCAGATTTGGAAGCACCCTGCAGCATGGCCAGTTGTCCTTATGGGTCCTGCTCACCCACAAGGCTTCTTGTTTTGCCCATAGTGGCTCTTCCAGCACCTGCTGGAAAGCTTAGCTTGGTAGGGTTGCTTCACCAAGACAGGCAGAAAGCTGCTGGCTTCTCTGGATGCATGTCAGTGTTTCCCTCCCCAGCAGGAGGGAGTGCCGAGATGGGGATGGGTCCATCATCACCATCATGTGCTGCCCTTGGTTCCATCCATCTGCAGGTTGCACCAGACAGGGGAGAAGTCCAGACTCCACGGCTGCATCTGCAGTAGCAAGTTCCTGGTGGCTGGGGATTACTGTGTGAAGGTAAGCACCACACTTTACGATACTTTGGGGAGTTTTGAATGGTTTAGTGGATGTCTCCCTCCACCAATACTGAAGGGAATTGTGATGATTCAGGATAAAATGGGGTAGTGCATCTCCCCTATCACCTTAGGCACTTAAACCTCCCTATCTTGGTCTTATCATCAGCCAAGTAAGCGTTCCTAAAGCATCCAGCCTGGGATGAGCTGAAGCTGGAGCAATTCATCTGGTTTTGCTTGCAGGAAGAGACCTGTGCTGGGCAGCACACACGGCCACGTGCCAGCCTTTGCTACCCAGGGCATCTCACTCTGTTTTCTCCATCTCAGAGCAGTCCCCAGCTGCACCACAGGTTTCTACTCCTCCTTTTCTCTCTCTCATTCTCTCAATCAGCTGTCAGGATTTGAACTGTGTGAAACAGAATCATCCATCAAGAGGAAAGCCCAGAAGGATTGGAAACGAGTCTCTATGTTGGCTTACATCGCTCCAGAGAACCTGAAAGACATCAACTACCCTTACAAGAGGCCCTGTGAAATATACAGGTGTGTCTGTCCCTCCCAGGAGATGCCTGTGAGCAGGCAGGTGTCTGGCAGAGTAGCTGCTGAGCTATGGAAGGAGGCCAGGTTTAATCGGACACTTAAGCAGGTGCTTCCAGTTGGCATAGCTCAACAGTCCTCTCCATTAGAAGGGAGGAATACATGGTGGAACGAATACTGAGCTCTTGCTTGTCTCCTTTCAGCTTTGGGATCGTTCTGGCAGAGATTGCAACCTCCAAAGTCCCATTTGAAGGTGAGACAGAAGTATCTGGTTCCCTGAGTAAAAGCCACACGGCACAGTGTGGTTCCTGTCTGGCACTGGATGCTCCCTGCTCCTTCCCTGAGCATCCCATGCAGGTGCCAGTGGCAGTGCCTGGTGTGCCTGGCTCTGCATGACAGCTTCATAGCTTCTCCTGAAACTCCAATACAGTAAAGTACAGCTTATAGAAAGCAACATGCTTAAACCACATCATGCAAATCATTTTTGTTTCTATTGGAGGGTCCTGTGCATTTAAGCATAAACACATCTTGCTCTACTGGAGCCCAACAGTGTTGTGCCAAATACGGTGGGACTCATTGCAGATGGAGTTTGGGTTGCTTCCCTGCTGGCTTTTCCCTGCCATAGGCTGCAAGCAGGCTCTTGGCACGGCTTTGTGCTGGGTTTCCTCCCCAGCACCCTCCTGTGGCAGCAGAGCTCCATCCCGACACTCCTGTTCACGCTTGCTCTCCTAGGCTGCACTCCTGAGGAGATTGTGGAGAAAATCTGCAATCACCATTACTGGGATCCTCTTGGGCAAGATTGTCCTGAAGACCTGAGGAAAGTCATTGAACAGTGCCGGGCCTTTGACCCTTCCCAACGCCCTTCTGCCGAGGGTAAGTGTCCTGGACATCTGCTCCACAGGCCCTTTGCATCCTTCAATCAGCTACTTCAGCAGGCAGTTTGCCCCTTACCTCCCATATGAATTTGCCAGAATTTGTCTTTCAGGATCCTGCCTTGGCCTTCCTTTTTATGCTAACAAGTTGCCAAATTCCAGACCTCACGATTAACACTTATTTACCCATGCCATGACAATAATCACCAGGCTCTTTGTTCATTTGGCATTGCATAAAAGTAGCTTTTTGTCTCATACAAGCGCTGAACTGGAAGTAGGGGGGTGTGGGTTAATCCCCACTCAGGTCCTGCAGTTTCCATAAACTGGAGGAGCAGCCACAACACTCTGCAGGAACATTTCCTGCCTTGGGCTTTGAGCAGTAAATTGCAGTCTCGGGCATTGCTCTATGACAAGGAAGCTTTCCCTGTCTCTGAGGCTGGTTTGGGTCTGATCGGATGAGTAACTGGTCTCCATCAGGAAACAGAACAGAAACATCAGGAAAATACAGAGGAACCTTTCTGGTGTGTTTGAAGTCACAGAGGTCATACCTTTCCCTCGGTTCATCTGTCTAAGGGGAGAAAACTTCCTTCAGTCTCATCCACTCCATCCTACAGGACCAGATCCATCCAAGAGACGTGGAAAATGTGCCCAAGCAACCACTGTGTGTCACATCTCTGTGCTTCCATCTCCCACCAGCACCTCCCTCAGCAGACCCTGGGGCAGGGAGTCACCCTGGCTGAAGCAAAAACACCAGAATAGCATTAAAGAGGTTGGCAAAGCCACACTGAGGAAATAGGATGGCTTTTTTACTCTGACTCTAATCCAACACCCACCAGTGCATGGTGCTGAGCTGGGGGGACAGCTTATTGCAGCTGTTCCTGAGGGTTTTTCCATAAACACAACTACTTCTGTTTGGGCTGTGCTGTCTGCTCAGGCCTGTCCCCTGCTGATCCCTCCCCATTTGTGCTGGTCCGAGGAGAGTGTGACTCCATGTCCCAGTCGTTATCAGAGGGAAAGCCATCTTCATCATCGTCAAAAAAATCCAAACAAGCCTACAACAAATACTCTGTTGATTAATGCCATCCTTGTGTTTTGCAGAGATTGTGGACTCGCTGGCTGAGCTGGAGAAAAGCAGAAACCAAGGAAGTTAACTGTGGAAAATAGGACTAGGTGACCAGGGGCAGCAAGCCCAGGGCTGCCAATCGCCCTCTTCCCCCTCACAGAGACTGATGGCTCAATACACTTGTGTTTGTTTCTGTGTGTGACACCTTCCCCTTGCCAAGGGGTCATGCCTGGGTCACCTTGGAGGCAGCTAGGGGGTGAGGTGACTTGAGGAGAGGCCAGCAGGAAGACTGGGGAGACTAGAGGGATGGAACATAGCTTCTTTTACAAGGAAAGGCTGAAGGAGTTGAGCCTGTTCAGCCTCGAGAAGAGACGACTGAGAGACCTCATCAGTGTCTGTCACTATTTGAAGAGACGTCAGAGGATGGGCCAGGCTCTGCTGTGTTGTGCCCAGAAATAGGACAAGCGGCAACAGGCAGAAAATGACACACAGGAAGTTCCACTCGAACATGAAGAACTTCTTTACTGTGCGTGTGATCATACACTGGAACATCGCCCAGAGAGGGTGTGGAGTTTCCCTCACTGGAGATATTCCGGGGGCATCAGGATGCAATACTGTGAAACACGCTCTAGGACAATCCTGCTTGAGCAGCGAGGTGAGACCGGATGACCGACTGCGCTCCCTTTCAACCGGACCCATTCTGTGATTCTCCTCTGCCGGGGCCCGGCTCCCCTGGGGCCGCCTCCGTCTCCCCTCGGGCTCCCCGTCGGTTGCCCACAAATCCCTCCCGGTTCCCCCCTGGTTCTGCTCGGCTCCCCTCGGGGTTCCCCTTGGTTTTCCCCGGGCTCTCCCCAGCTTCCCCCCGCGTTCTCCCCGGTTCCCCCCGTACTTCCCCAGCTCCCCCCGGTACGCGCGGACCCATCGCGCCGCCATGACAGCGCCCCACCCACACCCCCGCTTTGAATTAACTTGCGTTCCCGCTCTTTTAGCCCCGTGGCGTCTTCGCCAATAAAAACTCGCCCCGCCCACTCTTGTCCCGCCCCCTATGGCCGTCGGTGGCCTCGTTGCCCAATCAGCCGGCCTCCCCGGCGGCACTTTGACCAATCAGAGCGGGTCCTACCTCCCCGCCTCTCGCCACTACATCCCCGGTTCCGTTGAACCGACGGACAGAGCAACTGGCCAATGATTAGGCGGGAAATGCTCCGACCCTCCCAATGGCCGAGGGCGCGGCAGTCGTGGCCAGCCAATAGGGCGTGGGGGGCGGGGCGGCGAGGCGCTCGAGCGGGCGGCTGGGCCTGGTGGAGGTGAGCGGGGGGTGGCGGAGCCGGGGCTGGGGTAGGTCGGGTCGCTCTGGGCCGGTACCGGGCCGGGACTCCGGCACATTTCGATCCCCCAGGGTCTGGACCGAGTCCTCTAGCACGGTTCGTTCCTCCCGAGCGTTCGGGCTGCCTGTGGCTGCTAGAGAGGTGGTATTCCGCTCCCATGCCCTTTTCGCGACGGGTTCGTCGTTAAAATATGCGAGCTCTGTGAAGAAGCCAGCAGAGAACCCCCGCCTGTGGAGCGTGTCTTTCTTTTGGGTCGTTTTCGGGTTTTTTTGTGGTTAATTTCGTGCTAAAGCAGGTACGGCAGAAGCCGTGCGGGCGATGCGGAGCGGGGCCTGGGTGCCCTCCGCAAGGGGAAGCTGCTGCTTCAGCCTTCAGCCCTGGGGTGCGAGCCCTGAGGCTGCCAGCCACGCTCTGCCCTCTGGAAGCGCTCGGGATTTCTCATTTGGGCCCAGGACGCCCGTTTGTGGAGACCCTCCATCTTCAGGCTCTTCCCGGGGCTGCCTGGTAGGCAGCTGGCTGGCTGGAGGAAACACTGCTCCTTTGGGCCGAATTCCGAGATTTAACCTTGAAAATGGCAGTATTCACGTTTTTATAAATCTCACAGTTAAAGTAGGCACTGGAAAATGTTGCCCAGGGAGGTTGTTGATGTCCCAACCCTGGAAGTGCTCCAGGCCAGGCTGGGTAAGGCCTTGAGCCACCTGGTCTAGTGGGAGGTGTCCCTGCCCTTGGCAGGGAGATTTGGGATTGTATCTTTAACCAATCTCTTCCAACCCCTTAACACCATGATTCTATGTATGGAGAAAATAAAGGGTTTATTAAGTTTATAGGTGGCAGTTCAATCATGAACATGAACATAATGCTAGAGGTGCAGTACTTGGTTGTTGAATATTGCTGTATCTTGGATGTGCAGCTGTCCTGGTGGGAGGTTTTAATGTCTATTTCTGGCCTGGCATAGGCTGAATGGTTAATTAGGATAAGAATGATGAAATTATTCATAAGTTAGAGTTTCTTAAAAGGTCTATAAAAATTTCTGGGCTTTAGTACATCCTCCTTTATTAATTCTTGTATAAATTTTTTAGCTACTTTTTATACTACAACCAGCCTTTGCTCTCTTTATACAGCCCTAGCTGGATAAGTTTTGGTGTGTGCTTTGGGCTTCTAAATAGTGCTAAAGGTCTGCAATTCCCAGTGCCTTTAAGGTTTATGATTGCCTAAGTACTTTTTGTAGAATGTGAGTGACATCCAGCAGCTTGTAGAATTTAATCCACATACCTCTTCCAATAAAGAACTTTTGTGAGTTTTTGGTGCATCTGTTCATTCAATTAATGAAATAATTTTGAACTTTTTTGTGTTGTAAGATCAGTGTGACCAAAGTACTCTTAATGTGGTGGCTGACAGCAGCATAAGAATTAATAATGCACAAACTGTCATCTTCTGTTTTTCCTGTAAACCTAATATAGTACTCCTGTACTGTAGAAACTCCTGTTTCAGGAGGTAACCTGAAATCCATATGCCAAAGATGTAGAAGGGCTACCATTCTTAATATATTTGCAGTTTTATTGCATATTTCCTGTTTATCCAGTCTTGGGCTGAATGTGGATCCATTAATGCTGATGATGCAGATAACTTGGTGGCAATAATGTCTCAGCCACGTGTTCTGCTGTCATGCCTTTCCTGTGTTTGCCTGGTGTTGGTAAATACTTGAAGAGTTGTTCAGTGAGCTCTGGGTAAGGGTCACAGTGATCTGTTATGATAAGGGAATTTTATATGAAGAAACTTGAACATCAGCCCCACCTCCTGAGAGCAGTGCAGCAAAGGACTGTGTTGTAGAGCTTGTTTCTGGCTCTATCTGTCGGTGCCTGTGCAGTGCTACTCACCAGGGAGACTCTCAGATATTTCCTGCTGTTCTTGTAGATCCGTGTGAATTTACTTGGAAGGTAAATGATGGCACCAAGAAAACATTAACTTTACATACTCATCCAAATGCTTATTTAAGTTGATTTTGCAATGTGCCTTTGGTGCTAGCTGCTGTCGAGCCAAAGACTTTGAGCCCAGGACTCTGGGAGGATGCTCCCAGCTCACAATTGTGTATTGACTTGTGGTTTAGCTCTGCTGCAAAGGACAAATTTTCTCTTGACTCTGAATTCCGAAAGCTTTTGTAGTCACTGAGTGCTGTACCTGGTTCTTGCTATCATTAGGCTACAAGTAAGATACACTTATAAGTAAATACTAGTTTTCTTCAACTCTTTGCAGAAATGGCTCAAGAAGAGATGGAAGTTGATCTCCAGCCAGTGGCTGGTTACTCAGTGGAGACCCTCAGGACACTTGCCCCTGAGCCCTCTGGTCATGCAGTGCTCTCATCCCACGTTCCCATCCTCAGTGAAGGAGGAGGCAGCACTGCAGCCCTTCCTGCTGACGATGCTGTTGTCACACCCAGCGCTGGTACAACAAGCGAAGCAGCTGCAGAGCCTGACCCACCACCGAGTCCTGCCATGGCCCCCAGTGGGCTGCAGAGGCTACAAGGGGCATTTGATCTGTACCAACCACTGCCTGTGCCACAGCTCACACAGCGTCCGCAAGTGAGGAGAGCTCGCAGGCAACAGAGAGTTGGTGGTTCCCAGAGGACAACCAGCGCCAGGTAAAGCAGAGGTGAAACTGGGTCTGAACTGCCCTCTGATCGAGTCCAGCATCAGTCCAAAACTGCCTTGCTTCCTGGCTTACAGAGCCCAGCCCCTGTGTGTGGCTGGGGCCAAATCCAGGGTACCTCACCTACCTTTTAATCTAAGTAATAGCACAGCGACTTCTGTCTCTTCTGGCAGGTTCTTTGCCCTTGTTAAGTGAATCCCCCTGTTTTGTATGTTGGCAAGGGTGGTGTTGACTGCTGAGCCCTTCTACATTTTGAATTTTGCTTGCAGAGCTTCTGCTGCTGCTATTCCCTCTGCGCAGCCAGATTCCTGTCTGTGATTCCTGCAGCAGTGCTGACTCTCAGCAGTTCCAGCCAGCATTTAGCTCAGTGGAGCTTGTGCTCTGATTTGCATTTCACCTTTGATTTGGGGACTGCCCGATTACATCTTCTGGTGACAGTTGCTGCAGAAGCCTTCGCAAACATACAAACTAATATTTTTGTGTAGGATTTTTTTGGTTAGTTTTTGGTTTTTTGATTTGGTTTGTTTTTTTTTTTACTTTCAGACAAAATAAAAAAATCCATTACATTTAATACCATTTGTGATGAGATTAAAAGGGAATGGGTGGGGATACTCTCCAGCCAGAAAGAAATCCCAGTTTCTAGTTTATTTGGTTTTTGTCTCATCTTTCTAGCTTTTGTACATGCCAAGGGTGAAATTATAATTAAGTGAAGCATTGCTTTTAAATTCAGTGAGACCGAGAGCTCCTCTCCTCCCAGTTGATTAAACACCACTGTATTGTTTGCCCTCCAATTGCCTGGGAAGGTCACTGTAGTTATGAGGGCTGGGAGGCAACCCGAGAAACTTTTGAATCTGAAGGATAATTGAGATGATAGCTGAACTGATGGGGGTAGAGGGGAGGATGTTTCTATCTAGGGATGAAGTTCCAGTAGAAAAAAAGAGGGAAAGTAGAAAGACTAGACACAAAGTAGCCAATGCAAGTATTGTGCATTTTATAGTACCAGTGGCTCCAGGAACCAGGGCTGAGTTAGGGTTGGAGAGACAGATTAGGAGTTTCCTTGGGCTTGTTAGGGAATGATAGTGCTTTGCTTTTCTTCTCTTCATCCCCACCATCCCCTTCTCCCTCAAAGGAAGGCAATATCATTGTTGTAATGAGAAGATTTTCTTTGAACTGAGCAAAATGAATTGTTGCTGATCCTGCTGATTGTTCGCAAAGTGGCCTATCCTATGTGATTGCTCCTCTACCAGAGAAGGCCTGATGCAATAACTGTGACACCTTCCTGCTGCAGTCAAAGCCTGGGAATTTTCCTGCAAACATTCGTGGAGAAATATGCTGAGAGTTCAGCTTACCTGAAATGACTGTGGCTTTTGTTTCTTGCTTTTCTGGATACTCAGGGCAGCATTGGACCATTACTTTCAACTCAGCAGGACCCAAGAGCCAGCTGCAGGACCACTTCCACACCTGGAACCTCCCCGTATTGCGAGGGACACCCAGGAGCAGCACCCAGATGAGATAGTAGAAGTGAGTGACTCTGACAGCAGCACTTCTGAGGAGGAGGAGGAAGCAGTGGAGGCAGCAGCACCACTGTTGCCATCAGCCCAGGAAACACCTCCAGCAGTGAGTTCAGGAGGTTTGTATTGGAGCTGTGTAGAGACTGATTTCAGACACTTTTCTTGCTGTTTGAAAACTCAACAGGGAAATCCTTTTGAGCTCCACAGCAGACGGTGCTCAGAGATCTTTTTGCCCACAGCTGACAGGAGCAGGCTGCTGCCACACGGCTTCTTGGCAAGCAGTTCCTAAGAGCAGCAGCAGCAATGGGTGATTGCTATCATAATGTTAAATACAATCTTTTTGCTGTTTGCAGACTGCTACTTACTCTGAACATTTCTAGGATTATTTGTAACTTTAGAGATTATTGCTTGCCATTCTTCTGCTGTTACATATTATCAAGGAATGTTATTGAAGACATCATGTCACAGTTTGAACTTCAGCAAGTGCTTTCAGGGAAGGATCTGATTCAGTATTTTTTAATTATTTGAGATTTCAATCTGCTTCAGTTTAGCTTTCATTCTTGTAACTTGTGACACTTAGCTGAGGAGATGGAGGTACTTTTTGGTTTTCTTTCCTCATCTCTTCCTGTCTCGCAATTCTTTATCTAAACTCATGTTCACAGGCTGACACACGCTTCACTGACATTGTTTGTGATGAACATGCACAGTTTATGTAAGAGTGACAAATAGTTAACTTTCTAGTCAAGGTTATTGATGCCCAGAGAATACAAGAACAAGGTTATCTTTTTATTTCAGTCTCTAAAGAGTGTCCTTATGATTTAATCTCTGCCCTCAGTTTTGGTTTTGATTGACCAGCCCACCTCATTACCTTTTTTAAAAGGGTGTGTCTGTGAGGTGTCTTTTGAACAGATCTATTCTGCTTGCTCTGGGCTGGTTTTAGGTATGACAGGAGCTCAAGCTGTTAAATGCTGTATATTATTGTGTGAACATATGCTCTCTGTTGGATTTTCTGGAATTCCCTTGTTACTTATATAAGCCAGTGGCTCCTCTTACAGTCCAGAACCACGGAGGCTGAAAACTTTATTGACATTAGCCAGAGTTAGGTAATACTTCCTCTGGATGGAGAGTATCTGCCTTGATTACTAAATGTGATTAATAACTCTTGTTTTGTCAGGAGCTAGAGAGGAGGTGGTGATTTCTGCTCCTTTTTTTACTGTGCTAGTGGTGGTGATGGCCATGTAGCAATTCACTGTGCCTCCAACAGATGGGCTGACAGAGGCTCACCACAAAAACATAGGGAGAATACCAGCAGAATTGGTAGCTCAGACAATTACCAGCTGGAAAACTGCTGAAGTCAGAGTGAATGGACAGCCAGCATACGGGAAATGCTTTCTTGGCACATGAAATATGCATGCTTAGATCCCTTGGCAAAGCAACTTCTGCATATTGGTGTCTATCTTTCTCAGGGCATAGTGATGCAGGGATATAACTGTACATCAGCCTAACTATAGATCAGGTCTGTTTGTTTTGTGCAGGTCAGAAAGTTCTGATAACAATTTCTATCTTTAAAAGACCTCTCCTTTTTCACTGAAATTCTGTTTCTTTTCATAAAAGAAAACATAAAAATTCTTCAGCACTAATGTCAATGTATAGAAGGCCTTACACACAGACTGTGTCCAGGGCACTGATCTGAAGCTTTGTATGTCACCTGTGCTGTGCCCCTACTTAAACTGTGCCCTGATGATTTCCGATCAAAGCAGGAATACTCATTTTCCCCTCATTATGAATCCATTCATTTAATGAATGCTTTCTTTAGTTTCCAATCAGGTCCGAGCAGAGCCACCTCAACCTTCTGCAGAGCATGAAAATCTTGAAGATGAAGCTGAAGTCCAGCAAAAGCAAGTAAGGTGAACTAAATGCTTTTGGAAACAGATTATATATGATAAAGGCTGCACTTTCTAAAATAGTTGCGTTGGTTTTTTAATTTTTAATCCTAGACAACTCCACAAACGAAACTGGCACCATCAGTTCCTGTTGTACCTGTGGATGAGGAAGAAGGAGATACCTGTGCTATCTGCTTTGAGCAGTGGACCAACGCTGGGGACCACCGTCTGTCAGCACTGCGGTGTGGGCACCTCTTTGGCTACACATGCATTGAGAGGTGGCTCAAGGGACAGGCAGGGAAGTGCCCTCAGGTAAAATGGGTGTTTATGTGCACTGGAAAGCACTTAAAGTACTTACTGTAGGTGTCTAACTTGTGCCTCAGATGTGACCACTGTAACTGTTACAAGTGCTTGCTGCATGAAGCTGCTGTCAGAAGTAATAAACCCCACCATTATTTTGATGTTATTAGGCCAGTAACAACTAGCAGTGCTTTAAAGGATGGGTTATGACTTGGATCTTCTCTCTGAAGTAGAGCATTTGTGAGTAGCAGATGCAAAAGTTTGAGTTGAAGTACTAAAGTTGGAAATGGTTTCACTCTAGTCCTGGAAAGAGCCACCTGGAATGGAAATATCAGACGGATTCCTAAAAGCAATTAACTAAGCATAAAGAATAAGTTATTGGACAAGAGAACTGTTCTGGAACCACTGAATGGTTAGGGTTGGAAAGGACCCTAAAGATCATCTAATTTAGTTTTCAGTTGATTAATCTTCCATTTTGAACTGCATCTGCTTTTGTAGCCTTTAAGAGGACCAGGTTGTTTAGGAGACTTGCAGAGAGCAAAGTGAGAACCAACTTACATCCTTTAATGTCCATTTGCAAGTGGTAAATCAACTTTTGAAGATTTTCTTTCCAGCTTTCTTTCCATGGTTAACAGATCTTCTTTGATGAGGTCTACACTTCTCTGTGATGTGTTTCCGTTCTTTATTCCTTTTTTCCATGAGGAAATGTTGACCAAAAATAGGTCAACGAGTACCTTGTAAATAGGATTCAGTTTTGCTTTCCTAGTCGGTGGCTGGAAGCCCAGGGTTTCTTTGGCTTTGTCATTTTGAGAGCTTCTGTATTCTTGCTTGACTTTGCAGGATTCCCTCCTCTCAACAAGAAACTTCCTCTTGACTTATGCTGTGACTAAACCTAAAGAATTCTTGTTGCCATAGCAAAGCCCCAAAGTTGATTTTTCTTATCCCTGTCAATTCTGCGTAAGCTTTTCTTCCCTTCTTCTTTCAGGCCCAGACAGAATTCTGAGAGACCTGCCTGGCACCTTTACTCTTTGGAATTTTGTGATTGCTTTCTTCTTGAACGCTAACATCTCGAGGATTGCTTGCTCTCTCTTTCTCTTCTAGTGATATAAATACTAAAATGTTCCTGGGAGAACTTGCTCTGGAGAGATCCTTGAAGCTGAATCATCTTCCCTTCATTTTCAGTTGCTGTCCTTTGCAACTGGGCATTCTCTGGTTGAATAGCCTGGAGTTGCTGTGCATGGTCTGTGTACTAAGTGGCTTGAGTGCAAGTTACTGTGAAATTGCAGCATTCCTGCCAGTGGCAGCTGCTGGCTGCCAGGAAAACTGTCTTAGCCATTTACTGCTTTGCAAGGCAGTTCTTTACAGAGGGAGGGAGGTTGTCTGCTCTGAAACTATTGCTCGTGATATCTTTGTGCTTCTAAGTAATAGAGGAGTCTGCATTCAAAGCACACACAGTAATTTAATGTTTAGCAGAGTTACTCGATCTGAGTATTCACTACCTCTTTTCTCATCAACAAGAATATTTGCAAAACAATAAACTTGGAAGAATTTATGGCATCTGCAAGTTCTATCTTCTTTTTAAGGTGAATATAAAGTACTAAATGGTTGCAGCTAGATGCACAAAATTATTGACACCTGACTCCGTGTGTCACAGCAATCAGTAAGATGCCAGTGTTTCATACAACACTGGAACACTTTTAGTGGATTTGGGCCTGTATAATTTGATAAAAGGAATATAGGACAGAAGTAATACTTGGGAGTATACTCAGGGGTTCCTAAATCCTTGTCTGTTGGCCAAGCAGCAAGTCTTGGTGTTTTCAAACTTGAGGTTGGGCTGGTGTTCTGTTTTAGATCTTCTTGTTTTCCTTTCTTTGTCTGATTTGGGGTTATTTGTCCCTGGAGCGTACCTGGCCATGCTGCCTTGCTGGTTCATTAGCAGAATACATTTAGTGGGAAGCAAGGAGATGAATTATTAAAGGTACAATAGGATATGCAACTTAAACTGTTGTTGTAGCCCTGGTTAGAGCTCTGGTGTCTATGCGAGGGAGCATCTTGCAGACATGATTCAAGTGTGTTTGTGGCTTTGTTTTCCAGTAGACAACCCCTCCCTTCGGAGCGAAATAAAACAATACCTAGGGACTCAAAGGGATGCATAGTTTGCGTAGTTTAATTCCAGTAGATGAAGTGAGCTTGTGTTTGATTTCAGTGCAATAAGAAGGCCAAGCGTTCCGACATCGTGATCCTGTACGCCCGCACGTTGAAAGCACTGGATACCAGTGAGCAGGAGCGCATGAGAAGGTATGGAGTCTCCACGTAAAGACACCTGGCACTGAAAGCTGCACTCTGGCTTCTACTTCATGCTTTCATTTCCTGTATTGCCTAAAGCAATTTGTTTATTCCCTTGGGGTTTATCAGGAGTGTAGCTGACTTGAAGAACCAAGGCCTTGCTGTGTTGCACATCTTAATTTTCTTTTGGAACAGAATTCTTGAGTTTGCATTTTGTGGCCCTGAAACAGCCAAAGCTATCTTGTCCTGTATCCAGAAATATTATCATGGGAGAACATGCAGAGTTAATGCCAAAAAGCTGTATATTGCTAATTTTATCATTAGATAGGAAAAGCAAGGCATAGTTAGGAATGCAAGGAGGGTGAATAGCTGACCTTTTCTGCATGCATTAAACAGAGTAATATCTCATATGAATCACTTTCCATCTTGCTTTGTCAAACTCTTCATGTAGCTTTACTTGCAAAAGGTCAGCAAGCATTACTATGACTCCACTTCCCTTTCCAACTTGAATGTAGATTTTGTATTGAAAAGAGGAAAAGCAGGTATGAAAATGGGGACTCATTTCTTTTCAGTAAGATGCTGTCGCAGATACTATTCCGAAATTAAAAGGCTGCAGATATCTGAGTTCTTCTGAGCCTTGTGTTAAATAGAATTTAATTGGGGTTTCTTCACATGTCTATGACTACACCACTGTTCTTTCAAGGAAGTCTTTGAACAGGAACCTCAGTATCCTGGTAATTATAGATCAGAAATGATTGAGGAGTAACAGTCACGAAGGGAAGAATCTCTCTTCTCTCCAGATTGCCACAGCCTGATGATGTTTGAAGTGTACCTTTAGAAGGGTCGTGCTTCTTTTACTGGATTAACACAGAAAAATAAATGATATATGTTTTTCAAAAGCACAGAAGGCATTTGGGTGTGTAAATCTTGTTATCTCGCATGGAGAGGTAGTTGTCTGGCTTCTGTTTGTCTCAGACCCTCACTGCAGCCCTTCCCCACTAGCCCTGCCCTCCTGTTTTTGTTGTAAGGCAGGGAACAGTGGCTGCCTGTGGGTCCATGGAGCTGTTGGCAGTGGCTGCCTTGTGGCACAGAGCCACGAGTGGAGCACAGGTGTGTGTGTGCATTCATCAATATTGTTTGCACGTAGTCTTGAGTTAGGTGTAAGATCATGAGGTTTGTTTGTCACATTCTGAAAAACCCACCAGCCTTCAGGCTCTGGCACTTATATAAAGAATGTGTTTGTGATGGTTAAATAGGCATTTCACGTGTTTCTTCTGCAGGAAAAAAAATCACGTGAAAAAGCTATAAGGAAATGAGAGAATTCTGTTCTTTGGAACATGCAAGGCTAGGTTTGTGCATTTGCAAAATACTTAGGCTAGCTAGAGCTATCTGCATATGAACGACAGAAATAACTGGAATGTTGCTGCTTTTGAAGTACAGAATGCAGTGGGCAACATAGACCAAGTGTGCCGCTAATTTTAAGGAGTGTTGGTATTTCTTTCCCCACTTTAGCTATTCCTTCATGTAAGCATATATGAAAGAGAAATAAATTCAAGTAACTTATCAAAAGTGCTGCTGCTAAATGATGTGTATACACTTTTGGACTCAAGGTGAGGTAGTAAGTGTGGCTTCTTTATGGGCATTCACAGAGAATTTATCTGTATAATTTTTCCTGGTACAGATTTATTTTCCTGAAATACAAGATTAGCTACTGGTACTAGAGACAAGCTTGAAGATCTTGGTGTTACATAGTTATGCTATGATGTGCTGTGTTACTGACACAGTGTATTACATGGACATTGATGGTATAGGATTTGCTGAAGTGTTTCTGTAGGGGAAAGAAAATTGATTTCTCTTTCACTCTCCTCTATTAAATTAGTCTTTTCTGAGAGGGTGAGGAGAAAGGCTGTTGGTGCAATACTTGAGTGAGTCATTCAGAACAATTGCATAACTGAATATCTCAAGGTGAATGTATTGGGTTAGTGCAATACCAAGTTTTCTGTTACTTGTGGATTTGCCTAAACAGGACTTGTGGTGAAATTAAGTCAGAGAGCAGGAATTGACAGCCCAAAAAAGCACCCTAGATAATACCTAGTCTTAAGGATTGCTTTTCTCTCCTTCCTCCAGCTCTTTAGAAAAGGAGCAAATGTTGCGGAGACAGGCAGAGCTGGAATCTGCACAGAGTCGTCTCCAGCTTCAGGTTCTGACAGACGAATGCAGCAAACTCCGCAAGCAAGTTCAGGTGAGTCTTGTGCTACAAGTACACAGAGGTCTTCTTTGTCTTCAACCTGCCTTTTCCATGTTGCCTTACAGGAGAGAAGACAGGATTCCAGTTTTAATAATCAGCAAGATTTAGTAAACACAATTGGTGAATCATCCCAAGCTGGTAAAAACATCCCGTGCTGGAATATTCGTGTGTGCTACAAAAACACTGACTTTTTTTGTGCTTTTCAGACTTAATTGAAGTTGCAGCCCAGCAGTAGAGTTGTTTGGCTGCTGATGTTGCAGGTTCCTCCTTAGGTTTTGTGGTGCCTGGAAAGGCATGGTAATAAAGAACCAGGCTTAGTCTCCTCATGTTTTTTGTAGTTGCATCAAAACAAGCCTTGGGAATCTCCATAGTAAACCTGTAATACGACCTATTATCACTAGTTAGTCAAGAGGCTTTGAGAAGTAGTTTGTGAAGAGGCATGGCTACTTGCAAAATCAAAAGAAAACAACAAATCTTAGGGGTTTGGGTTTTATTGAAGGTTAGTCAACATTCCTGTTTAGCACCCTCTGGGGCCCTGGGACCTGGCCTGTACAGCCTGGGGAGGCTGTACGCACGGGCTGAGCAGCTGCTGAGAGGCACTTCTTAGAACACAAATTACTAACTATAAATGATGGGTTGTTAAATGGCTGCTTCCATCTGCCTTATGCAATACTGAGATATTTTGTAACCCATCCCAGTTGCTTTTGCAGGATTCCTATAAATTATGAACTCTGCCAGTGCTTCCAACTGTGAATTAGCTGGTGTATTCCACCAGTGCTAGGTTTTCCAAGAGCCTGTTTCATTGCCAGTTTGCTACCTTTTGTTGTATGAGGCAGATGATATCCTCTCACTATTTAGCAGCCTGCTTAATTTTATGCTTTTCTTTATTCTTGGATGTTTTTTTATAGCTTTGGCTATTCATATCTGTACATTAAACAACATCCTCTTTGCTGAAGTGAGTTATGCTGTGTGACATAAAATAAAACTTTATGAATTCCTTAAATTCCTACATGAAGCCATATGCTCATCATCACTAATAGATGAAAACAGAAATAGAAAGAAAATAGAAGAAAATAGATCCGCTTCAAACTTTGGTTTAAGAAAAATGCAAATAAGATAAAACTGCAGGTCCATAATGTTTTCCTGCAATTCATTTGGTGTTAAATGATGGAGTGTCCAGACTAACTGGATTGAAGTCAAATGTTATAAAGATTAAGTATCCCGTGTTCTTTAAGCTCTGTTTCAGTATTTATACTGCATTCATCATTGTCCTGTAGTGGTTAATGCAAATGCTGGAAGCCATTTTAAGGTGCTTGTTTATATTATGAATAAATTGAAAGTAAAACAGTATACTGGGGAGCAAAAAATGTTAGCAGGAAGTTTTCCATAAGTCTTGTTTGATTATATTTTGAACAGATGCCTAATGAGCTCCTTGTTTTATGAGAAGTCGTATAGTAAAGCAACTGTTTGCATAGAAGCATTTAGGTTGGGAGCTGAGCCCTGGTTGGGTGATTGCAGTGTAGGGTTGGGTTGTTCAGGGTTTTATGTTCCTAGTGCTCTTGAGCTGTGCCCAGTAGCAGTCATGGCACTAGTTAGGACTTTTTTTAGGTTTTTATGCATTTTTCCATGCTCTTACGCATTAATGGTCTCGTTCATTGACTTTGTTATTGAAGTCTGTAATGTTACTGAGACTAGGAAATGGATGGTTTTTAAGTCTTTACTATATGAAAATACATGAGAAAAAGGAGGTGAGGAGAGCTGTGGAAGAAAGCCCTCAAGAAAGCCCTATATCCTGCCCAGCACAGGAGGTTCAGGCTTGTCTTTTGGAGCCAGGGCTTCTGACACCTTACTTTACCTAATGTTTTCCCTTTGGGAGCAGAAGGAGCTTGGGTATTAGATGTGAGCTACTGCAGTACTCCTCCTGAATCTGCCAGTGTTTTAAGCAGCTAATGATTAGCAAACCATCTCTGTCTTCTGTTGTATTAATACCACTGATTGGCTGGGGTAGGAGATGTGATTTTTGCATGTGGGAAGCGGTAGCTCTGTTTGGGTATGGAGCAGGAAAAGGAGGACTGGCAGGGAAATTACAGGAGACTGCATGCTGCTGTGGAGAAGAAAGCAAATGTAATTGTGAGCCTTGCAGAAATCAGTTTATATTGCTTGATGTAATGGAAAAGCTTTTTTTAAAATAGGATTTTCAGGGCATCCAAAAAAAATTGAATGGCAAAATATCAATACAAACTTGTGTATCCAATAAGTCTAGAAAAAAAAATTATGCTAATTATTTTATTGTATAAAAATTGTTCATCTTTGTGATCTCTATGTTCACCTCCAGTTGATGTCTGGAGAAGTGAAAGCTGGTGTTTCATTGCTATTTTTTATAGTGAAGCCAGTTAAAAATGCTTCACGTCCTTTGGCCTGAATTTGAACCCGAACCCCAAAGGGAGGTGCAAGGTGGAATGTCTACAGTGCTGCACCACAGCTTGAGGTTGTCCTGTCCTGTGTTTCTGTATTAAAGACAAGGCTGGGGCTGTGCGGTGCAAGGTGGGAGGTGTGGCTTCTCTAAGAGCTCTGTGGGAAACAGCCAGAGAATGACAGTCATTGATACCTGCCTTTGTCTTGAAAGCTTCATATCAGTTATTAGGGCTGTAATCTAATACTCAAAACTGTTCTGAATTTATTGTAGCTGGTGGTTTTCCTTTCCTATTCATTGTGCTCTTCTGCTTCTGCGTGCTCCTCAGGAAGACTTTTGCTATATAGCCTGTTCTTTCCTCCAGTGTGACTGTGTTCATTCATCACTGCAAAGGCAAGCTGAAATCTAGAGACAGTCATAGCATGTGCAGAGAGAAGAGTCTGCTTTCAAGGCCTTTAGTTGACACCAGGCATCAGGAAAACTCTACAAAGCATCTTAAAGGAAAGTATAGGCTTTTACATAATGAACAGAACGTTCTTTTGAGCACAATTAGTGGAATTTGTCGGCAGCACAATGTTTTTAATCACCTTGCTAATGTGCTTCCAGTAAGACTTCCTGGTTCTGCTGGGTTTGTCCATTGTGTTTAAATGTAAACATTGTACTAATAGTCCTTGTGATTTTAATTGCCTGGTTTCCTTTTTAATAACTTGTGTGAAAGTTGAATGTTGAGTGCAGGTGACATGGAGAGTTTTGTAAGGTCCCCAGAGCAACAAATAATTTTAATCTCTTCCGATCACAGGTGATCATGTTTTCCTCCCCTCACCTTTTAGATATAATGAGTTTATTAAATTTTTGATTAAAAGTTGTTTTCTTGTAAGTTACCTGTGTTTTCACTGACTGCTTACTCCAAGCCTGAAGCTACAACTTTCATCATAAGCATCCTGACAACCCTCACAGCCTTTCTTCCTTGCCCAGGTTGTTGTGTCTTTTCTTGCTCTAATGGGATCATCTGGAGTCTTCAGCTTCCTTTTTTTGTTTTTTTGGTTTTTTTTTAATTTTTATATTCCCTTGGGACATTTGCAATGTGCTTGATGCCAAACAGAACAGACCTCTGTAAAGTGTCAGAACTGCTCTCCTCTTGAGCACTTTCCAAAAGTTGTAGGTCTTGATAACTATTAATGTAGAGCTTGAACTTTGATCTTGCCTCTTTGAAAACTGCTGCCTTTGCTTTGACGCAGGTTAAGTGATGGTGGCTGGCTCAGTATTGAGGCTGACTTGCAATTACTGATATATTCATAATATCACTCTTGTGACCCTTAATTGTTTAAAGATTACACAGTGTTTGAAGCAGAAGCTTCATTGCTCAGACAATAGAAAGCAAGTAGCAATTTTCCTCCAGTATACCTTCCCTCTTAAATATCCTTGACATTCTGTATTGTCTGGTTTTGACCTTGGATTACAAGATGGTCAAAATGCTTTTTGGAAGGGACACTTCTAGTTGACTCACAATATGCTGGTGCCACTACCTGCATTCCCATCTCACCCCTGATGATCTCAGCAGAAAAAGGGATTAAAGGAATACCTTGTTTCTCATAGAAGCTGTTCTTGGCCATGCCTTTGCCGAGTCCTTGAGCATTCATCATTTGAAGTGGAGGAAAAGAGGGGAGGAGGTAGAAAACAGGACTGGAGCTCTTGAGAGTTGCCGTTCCTGGAATTTGCTGCACAGGGTTTACAAGAACAGGGTCATTGTCATTAAATAGACTGACTTGTTTCCTGCAACGCCCTTTATGTTGAATCTTGGGCTTTTATTTTTTTATGGGGTATTTTGGAAATTTTGGAAAATGGTTTTAATTGACTTTCTCTTGTGGTTTAGCAGCACGTAATACTTGGCAGTTCATTCTCTTCTAAACAGCATTGATCTGGTAATAATTGTTACTGGCTTTTATGTGTTGCCCAAGAGTCCTCTCTTTCACAGGATGTACTTCATACAATAACAGACTTTCAGTACATTCTGCCAGAATTTACACAGCATTTGAATGCTTCTGTTGCTCACTGTCATAGGCCATGGACACAGAAATGTAGCACTTCAGGAATAGCCTGGAAATGGGACTGTATTTCCCTCTTTTATCTGAGAACGAGTACAGTTAGAGCACCTGAAGCAGAGAGCACAGAAGGTTACACTGCTGGTGATGCATTGAAGCTCTTTGGGTTTTTTCTTTGCAGGAGCTGAAGGCTCTGGTGTCCCAGTACAATGTGAGTGCTTCGCAGCAGCCTGGCAGCTCCCGCACCTGCCTCCCAGGCAGCCTCCCCTCCAGCCAAAGCCAGCGCAAGTACCACTTGGAAAAGGTTTTTTTGGTGTCTCAGACTGGGAACTGCAGAGTAATGGCATACTGTGACTCACTGAGTTGTCTTGTGGTATCACAGCCTTCTCCACAGTCGACTTTTATTCCTGGTAATTAAGCAAGTCAACATTTGGGGGTTCATAAGTAAAAGTTAATGTCATTTTTACTTTGTCCCTGCTCCCTGCTTCTCTGCTTGGCCTTTACATGTGCCTTGTAAACTAAGAATACTTGTAAGGCTCCCCATAGCTCGTTTGGCCCCTGCATTGGTAGCTTCTGTCTAGCAAAGCAGCTTGTTTTCCCTGGCACTTTTATGGCAGAGTCCTAGCAGAGGGTCTCTGGCTCTCCTGTTGGAATGCCACATCTGCAGAAAGGTAAAAGATGTGTTTCGTAATCCTTGCAAAGGTGGGTCTTCTGAAAGAACAAGGGGCCAGGCAGTGGGGTCTGCAGAGAAACTTCCAGTGGTTAAGAAACACTGTTTCCAAATTGTAGGTGGATTGATGTACATGCAGATGATTTGACAGTACTCTTAAAAAAAAACAACAAAAAAAAAACCAAACAAAAACAAACTCCTTTTAATATGAATGCTTGAAGCACTGTTTCCTAATGAGGAAATCGGAAGCCAAGAAGTCACGGGCAGCCCTGGTTTTGTCTCATTATTATGTCCAGGGGCTGGTGACCTGGCATCTGGACCAGTGCCAGTGGCTTTTTCAGCGCAATAGATGTGGCTTTAGGAGTCTGAGAGTGCTTATTTGCAAAATGCTTTCTGACTGATGAAACTTACTTTATTTGGTTAATGGGTTTGAGGTTAATGTGCCTTATCTAGGCATAACAAAGTGGTTTTCCGCATTTAACTGGTCTCATTTTTCTGGCATTTGTAGCCAGGGACTGAATCTCTGAATGGAGGCTTTGTGGTGACTCTTGTAGCACACAGGTTAAGTTCACCTGTAACCATTCTTTGCTGTGATGCTTGTTCTCTTAAATAGCCATGTAATCCTGCTCTGTGTGGCATTATCTGGGCAAGAGTGCCTTTGAAGGAGCTGGCTAGAGAGCAGCAGGCCTTGTAACAAGAATTTTAACACTGGTACTGAATTTGCTCTCGCTGGCTGGGATCCTTAAGGATGTAGCCTTGTTGCCATTTGAATTAAAGAATAATTTGTGGCAGTTTTTATCCAGAACAACAAACAACATACATGTTCATCCAACCACAGGCTTCAATACAGACTTTGTAGTTCTGGCATAGAATAGCAAGTTCTATGCACATGCTGCTTTGCAATAATCTGCTTTACCCTTCTTCTGTGGCAGGTTGTGGTGTTAAGATGATGAGCTTGGCCAACCTGAAGAGCAGTCAGTACGTCCCCATCCACAGTAAACAGATTCGGGGCCTGGCTTTCGGCACTCGAGCAGATGGTTTGCTGCTTTCTGCTGCCCTGGACAGCACTCTTAAACTCACCAGGTGAGCCCTGCTGCCTGTCCCTGCATGGTTTGGCTGTGTGCAAGAGCTTGGGTTGGATTTTGTTCTGATTTCTATTCTGCTTTCTGAAAGATGATGCAAAGATGAGATCAGGTTTGCGTAGTCTTCCTGCATGTGGGAACTAACAGGAGGAAGGACTGATTGGTGCTTTTGCATTTTTAAGGTGGAGGTGTCATGGAACTACCTCTCTCTGGCAGAGTTTTCCCATGGAAAACAAGTAATTCAGCATGGATTGTCCAATTGTGTTGAGAATAAATATAACGTAATATACAGACATGACATTTACTGTCCACTCAGTTTTCTGTTACTGCAGAGAAATGTGAAGCATGGGAACTTGTACAGCATAAAGCAGAAATAAGGGGTTGTTAGGCTGGGCTCTTCCTTCCCTGCACTGATGTTGGCTTCTCCAATTTTAAACTTGCAGATCATGGAATTCCTCTGGGATATGAAATGCATAAACAGCATTGTTGAGCATGTGCTAGAGGCTCTCTAGAGCTAGCAGAGACTTAAAGCAGAAGGTTGGAGACTAATTATGCAGAGACTGAGAGAAAAATGTGTCCGGTCTTGTTAGAATTTACAGCTTATGAGTGTGTTTTCTTGCTGCTCTGCTGCTCCTCAGTCTTAATCTTACAGTGCTTCAAAACTTTTTTGGCTGATTGATTCTTACTGAGTTACATTAACATCTCTGTGCAATCTGTCTGTCAGTATTGGGTTAGGCAGGAAAGTGTCTGTTGTTTGACTAATTAGTCTCAATTCTTTCCCACAAGTGAAGCAATGAAGAGAACTTAATCCTGCAACAAAAATGTACAGAATGTTGCTTTCTTGTAATCATGTTGAAACATTCACTAGACTAGTTAAAAGTAAACAAAACTGTCTCTGATGCTCAAGTCAAGGTGTCAGACTTCTAACTGATTAGGCTGATAATTCCTTTTATAGATTAATCTGAAGAGTGAGCAGACACTGCAACAAGGAACCAGACACTTCCATATCTATCTCTCACTGCCTGGTTGGCTGCATCAGAGTTTGTGATACTCTTGCTTTTGTGCTTAATCCTAGAGTCTTGGAGTTAGGTGTGTCCCGGTTTGAGAGTCACTCAAGGTGTTTGCTTCAGCAGCATCTTCATACTTTTTTCAGTCTCCCTCTGAAAGAATAGTCCTTCTCTGGTCTTCTTTCTTCACTAGTTACTCATTCTATAGTCATCCTCTCCAAAAGAATAATCCAAGGTGTCTCTATGTCTCCTGCCCTGGCTTGCAGTTGTTTAAAATAGGACTGTGAGTTTGTTTTGGTTTTTGGGGGGGTTTTTTCGTCCTGTTGTTTTGACCCAGTCACTGCCCTGATATCAAACTCCCTGTTTCCCCAGCTAGGTCTTTGTAGTTGTTCCCTACACTTATCTGGGAGCAATTACTTGTTTCTCTGGAGTCCTGAGCATAATCACGTTCCCCAGGGAGAAGCACATGTGTTACAAAGGATATCTGGAGTTACTTAGATATATGCAGTCTTCTGTCTCTTGCTGTTCTCAGTGTGCAAACGCATGTTGACAATGCTGCCCTTTGCAAATATGTCCTGGTCTGATACCAACTTCATCTGCTATTCTGGGTTGTTCCCCTCTGTGGACTCTCCTCTTCTTTAGAAACTTGATTTGTAGAAGGAAGAATTAATACTATAAACATGCTTTCAACTGTCCCTACCCCATTCACTGTCTCACTCTTGCTTAAATTGGATTCTTTTGAGGCATAAATACTGTTCCTTCTGTGTAAAAAGAGGGGAAATAATTAATGAGAGATGTAATCTGAAGAGATGAGGCCTGTGATCTCAGGAATATGTGGTTTTACGGGATTACACCAGAGTTGCTTCTCTTAATTGTTTCCAGAAAAGTAACTTAGCTTTCTCTTGCCAGTAAGGCAGCTGAGACCCTGCTGTGGGATTTCCTCTCCCAGTCTCCAAAGATCAAGCTGGAAGAAGAAGCATTGGCCTGGAAGAATTATAAATCACTTGACAATATCCAAGGGATTATTCTGTTTGGGTTTTAGATTCATATCTGGAGTAAAGGAGGAGTTAATTGAGAATTTGGTCTAAAGAGAGATGCTTTTGTCTGAAGACTTTAAAAAGCTAGATTAGCTTACTTTAATTGTGCTGTTTTCTCATCAGTAGATGCTTGTGCAACTGGCCAACACTTTGCTTTTCTTCTGCAGCTTGGCAACAAACACTGTGGTGCAGACATACAATGCTGGCCGTCCTGTGTGGAGCTGCTGCTGGTGTCTCGATGATACAAACTATGTCTATGCTGGATTGGTCAATGGCTCTATCATGATATATGATCTGAGAGACACAAACTCTCATGTCCAGGAACTGGTCCCTCAGAAGTCCAGGTATGGCAGAAGGTTTTGTCATTCCTCTCGACTGATACACAGCTTCTTCCATAAATGACACAATTGCAATAGTTTAAATTGTATTATGAGAATCTCTTGTTCAAAAATTCACATTTAGCAAAAATTTGAGAAGTCTCTCATAAGGTTGTATGGTCTATATATATAACTTACGTTATATAATGCCAAGCACTTAAGGCATTTTTTAAGGCACACAAGGGTCAGAAATAAACCCACTGGTGCAGGGTAAACAGAAGAGCTGAATTTGTTTTGGAGCTGGGTTTAGTATTTAATTTTGAAAAGACAAATCACAAAGAGGTGTGAAATTCTGATGCTTCTGTTTCTTATACTCTGGGAATCAAACGCTGATTTGTGCTCACTGATGTGTGCTGCCTGGTGCTTCTGTAAAACATAAGACTCAGTAGTTAAGTTGAATTTAATTTGTACTTGACACATCCATTGGGACTCCTTGCTTGAAGGACTGTCCTCATAGCCTGCTTAGGCCCTTTCTTTGCCACACAGTTGGAGAACTAAAACTCTGCAGCAGCGAGCAGGACACCAGCAGAGCTGCAGCTGATAGCACTGACTCTTGCCAATGACCCTTCCAGGTGCCCCATGGTATCGCTGTCCTACCTGCCCCGGATGGCCTCGGCGTCACTGCCTTATGGCGGAATATTGGCTGGGACCTTGGAAGGAGCCTGCTTTTGGGAACAGAAAGCTGGCAACTCCTACCGGCCCCATCACCTGCCCCTGGAACCTGGAGGCTGCATCGATCTCCAAACAGAGATCAACACACGGCACTGCCTGGCCACGTACAGGCCTGGTACGTACTGGGGTGTGTCTGCAGGGCTCTGCCCACTGCTTCTCACTGTGCTGGGCTGAGCTCGGCAGCAGCTTTGGTGCTGTGCGCATAGCAGAACCACAGCTCCTCCTCTTACTGGAGCAATGAGCATCTGCACATGGATAGAAACTGGGGGTGGGCAAAAGGAGGCAGCTTCAGGGTGATGCTGCTTGTATTCCTACAGCTAGATACCTACTCACTATCTGTGAGCACATTTTTCAAAAGTTACCTTTTTATTTCTACTACTTAGGTAAAAATAACCCATGTGTGCGTTGTGTGATGATGGAACTGACTTGCAGCCCACTGACAGAGGCCTCTGAAGATGTGGTGTGTTCGTCTAACCCGGTTCAGACTTTCAGTGCTGGGCCCACTTGCAAGTTGCTGACCAAAAATGCCATATTTCAGAGCCCAGAGAATGACGGGAGTGTCTTTGTGTGTGCTGGTGATGAGGCATCCAATTCTGCTCTGGTATGTCTTGCTCCTTTCTGTGTGGTGTAAGGGTTTATTGCAATTCTTAGGAGAGGAGCCTTATCAGTCGCAGAATCAGTGTGATTTGGTGGGAATTGTCATGCACATTGCCCCTGTGCTAGCTGGTCTGTTGTACTGCTGTGGCAGGTGTAACTTCTGATAGCATGGGACTCCAGGTCTTAGCAAGGCCTGTGGTCCCTGTCCATCAAACAGCATGTAGGCAGCGAGCCTCTGTTGTCCCTCAGAGGAATGGGGCTGGGCACAGTGGCACAGCTGGTCTCTCTGAGTGGTGTAACAGACCCAGTGGGATAGCTAGTGTGGCAAGTGCTGTGGGAGAAGGATGCAGGCTTTTTAGGAATGATGGGGAAGAGGAGGAGAAGGGTTGCCCTTTGTATGAAAAAGCAGCCCAAATGCAGAACATGGACAACAGGCTGCATGAGAGCTCATGAGTGGGGTCAGAGAGGGTGGTCAGGTTGGCATTGTGCTGAACGCTGTTAAAAGACCAATCCAGCAGGGTGTGGAAGTTAGAGAAAGGATCCTATGACTAAATTGAGGAAATCTTTTTCTGTAGAGAAGAAGGTCTCTTTTGGGTAGGAGGGTAGAGTCTTGCAGTCCTTGACTTTGTCTGTCCCTCCCACAGCTCTGGGATGCTGGAAGTGGTTCCTTGTTGCAGAAACTGCCAGCTGACCTGCCTGTGCTGGATATCTGCCCCTTGGAAGTGAACCAAACCCACCTCTTGGCTACTCTGACAGAGAAGATGGTGAATATCTACAAGTGGCAGTGAGCTGTCCCTACACTTGCCACAGACTGTCCAAACATGCTGCTGATAACCCAACACAACTGCTCAGTCTTGCACTTGCTGCTTACAGGAGACAGGATCCATTACAGCACCTTTCTAGCAGTGGGGAGGAACTGGGATGCGCTGGTGCCCAGAGCAATTCCTTTCTTTTTCTGTATTCCTCTTTAGGCCTGCCCTTATTTTTTCTTTTGTCAATTTTTTTTTAGTCAACCTCCACAAGCTGCCTCAGCACAGCAATAATTCCTGGAGTGTCTCCAGCGTGTGTTGCTGCTCTTTTTTATCCGCTGTGAATACAGCACAGGGACTTTCAAATCTCCTCTACAAATGAATAAAATAAGAGGAACTTGAAGACTTGAGACTCCCACTGCACTTTCCTTGTGGAATCCTGCCGTGATTACTGGGTGATGAAAAGGCATCTTGTAGCATTGCTGATACACAGTGTGAAAGCAAGTTCACTTCTGTGGGGAACATGCTCCCAACGTTCTATTGAAGGTCTAGGGTCAGTTGGCCGTTATTCCCTAACAAGGATGGATCCTGTTTTGGGGCCATGGAGAGAATAGGCTTGGAAAATCTACAGAGAACCTTTTTTCTTTGTGGTTTTTTTCCACAAGCATATAATTTGCACTGTAATGCCTTAATTCTCTGCTTTCTTTCCCTTCTCTCCTTCCTGCTTTACCTGCAAGAAAACTTGGACAGTTTGGTTGTGGAAAATGAAAATAGTCCTGGAGAAGTACAGGTAAAGAAGAGGGAGATGATTCTTGTACTGTTGGCTGCTGCAGTCCAGTGTTCTTTCTTAAAGACAGGAATGTAGTGAAACAGCCAGTACATTGGAAAAGAATGCTGGCTGCTTTTGTTGTTTGAGGATAGGGGAGTTTGCTTTTTTCTGTTTTGAGGAACCAGTGGAAGCTCAGGGATTTCATCAGCTTGTTTTACTGACCATTTGCCTTCCTTAAATCACAGTTTTCAGCTCAGAACTGGTCACAGAGAGCTTCCAGTTGTATTTATGTGAGTGTGCTACAGCCACTGGTTTGTGTAAATGTGAGCCCCTGGGGTGGGATCACAGCTTGGGGATGTGTGTGGGAAGGTGGGCTCGTGGCACCATACTGTAAATGCTCTGAGGGCTGGGGCATGCATCTGCAGGTCAGGTCATGGAGGGGGACTTCAGTTCCATTTTACGTGTAACAAAGTCAAACTTGAAAGGATGTTGGAAACTGCAAGACAAGTTCCCTGTGCTGGAAGGTTATCCCTTGGCACACCTCTGGACATGGTGAGCAGCAGCTGTCCTATTCGGATTGAGTGTACCACCACTTCAACTGCCAGGATAATTGTATTTTCTGAAGTTTGGGGCTTGCACAGTGTGATCCTATTTGTCTTAAATGGGCCTGAGAAGATCTCAGCTTAACTTTATATTTTTCAGTATAGTATTTTTTTCCTATATTTTTATACTGTAAAAATAAAATGTTTGTAATTATCAAATATAACTGGTGCTGCTGTACTTTGAAAATAGGTCTCAGTGACATTCACTGCATGTCTTAGGAACGTTACCAAGGGTTTCCTTACGCAGGTGAGGTATCTCTTGCTTTGTATTACTTCCAGGTCACATTGAGCTTCAGGCTGAAATGATGAAGGTGTTTAGTGAATGAGTCCTTGCTGAACCATTCTGATCTGACCAGGTGAGGGGAACAGAAAGGGTTGAGCAAGGTCAGGCTACACACCTAGGACATCTTTTAAATGAAAATAACTCACTGACGTGAGACTTTTTGGAATTTTAGCAATGATCAGGAACTAAGGATTGGTAGAATGACATTGTGAGAGGTCTCTGGTAACAGCTAAACCATAAGGAGCAGGATGCTCTCTGCCATATTAGTACGATGAGCTTCTTGCTCTTAGCTATTTTGAGGCATCATTTATGTTCTATCAACTCCAACCCCATCTTACCACAAGAAATTTGGAAAAGTTTTAAACATGCACAGGGAAAAATAAATAAAATGTTTTGATTTTGATTTTCTAGGTAGTCCTTTGATTTTTGATTTTCTGGGTAACACTTGTTTTCTACTTTATACCACCATACAGGAATAAGAGGTATAAATGTAAATGCTATTAAAATAATGGAAGATGACACTTTCACATTCTCAGTTTTTGAACATAGTGTCAGAAAATTTTCAAAGATGAGTGAGGAAACCTTGTAACATTGTTCTACTCCCAAGTTTGTAGCAGGATGCAGTAAAGCACACCTAACTGGTGTGCCGAAAGCCATCAGCATTGAGCTCTGATAAAAGGTCAAATGTGTTAATTAAATATTTGCTCATTCTGTCTGGAGTCAAAGGGGCAGATTTGGGATGGAAGGATGAAACAAATCAGTGTCTCTGCACTGTGCAGGGCAGCTGTCATGAGAGGCTGAGCTGTTTTGCTGGTGTTTCAGGCACGAAGCTGCTATGTGGCTATTTCTGCCTCTGTCTCTGGGAAGATTTTGTTATCGTGGAGCAGGGTGTGGCCCCTTGGCAATTCCTGTAGTAAATCTGGTGTGAGGCAATAGGTAAAGCCAGGCAGTGCTGTGGCTCCTGCAGATGGGGCCTTGCTCTTAGCTGTGTATGAGCATTTTTTAATATTTTTCTCCAGGCTATTGCAGGGCAGTACCTTTTTAAATTTTAGTTCTTGTAAAAGCAGGCTTGGGGGACAGTGCAGTGCTGGTCAGAGCTGGCTGTGGTGGCTGCTTGGCTGGCAACAGTCCAGCCCCTGCTGCTCCCTGCAGAGATGTGGTGTTGGGGGGTGGCCGGCAGGGAAGGGGAAGCTGGAGTTGGAGAGCCGTGCTTCTGAAAAAGGCTGTCCTCCACATCTCCCTTTAGCAGGGATGATCTGGTGTTAGACTGTGGTGATCCATAGGATGAGGAATCAGCCAGCTCCAAGCCTCTGTGTCAGGGGAGCTTTTCTGCCCTAGCACCTACCCTGGTGCTTTAGCTGTGGAAGGGACTCTGGTGAGATTTTGACAAATAATCAAAAATATTGCAGATGAGAAAAGGTCATCTGCAAAGTGTGAGCCAAGAAATACAGCTTGGTGCTTTGCTGGGCTCTGGCTGTGCCTGCTGCTTCCTGGAGGGCAGAAAAGCAGCTACTTTTTGTCCCAAATCAAATTGCATTAAAACCAGATGATGTAGCAAGTGAAAGAGCAGCTTAAGCTGAACCTTGTTACACTGAGGTAGCCAGAGCATCCCAGTGGGACTTAATGTAGTTCTCCTTTTCCATTTTTGAGGAGACGTGACAAGATTTTCTACCAAGGCAGTAAATTCCTTAAGAGACCCACCTTTCTGCTGGTTTGTGAAGGAGAGAGAATATGGGGAAAAAACAGTTCAGGGAGGAGGAAGAGAAGGGAAAGAAAGGAAGGAGCAAGCAAAATCTTGTTTTCTGTGGGATTTGATTTGCATTGAATGCCAGAACAAGTAAATGTGAAAGAACAGATTTCACTGTTGAGAGAGGTTGGAAGAGGCAGCACGGTTTCTCTTGCTGGGATGACACTTTTAAATTTCTATTAGCAAGTTTTTAAATCCTTCAGTGAAGGCTTTTTCCATCTGCAATGTGAATCAACTGAATGCTCAGAACACTGAGTCCAGCTGCATCTCTCAGCCTTGCAGAGTCACCTGGAAAATTGAGCAGAGGGGTCACAGAGCCTCAGCAGCAGGACTGCCCTTGGCTGAACGGCTCTTGGCCCCTGTGAGCACTCAGCCTGCAAAGTCAGGCATGTTGATATCAACAGCCTCCCTCACCTAAGATAATGATATTTATCATTGTTTATTTGCCTTTATGATAGTTAAAGATATTTAGACATATTGCTGAGAAGGCAGAAATGCCTCCTGCTCACATTACTTCTCTGCTAAAGGAGGTGGGCTGTGCTTGGACAGCAGCCCTGGTATTACAGAGCACTGGGCTCTGCGGCCCTGTGGGAAACTGTCCTGGGTGCATCAGGCACAGTGTCACCAGCCAGCTGAGGGATGGGATTGTCCTGCTCTCTCTGCACTGCTGCAGCCTCACCTTGAGTCCCGTGTGCACTTTTGCTCACTGAAATATAAAAAAGATATTAAGCTGTTAGAGAGGGTAAGATATTAAGCTGTCCAAAAGAGGGTAATGAAGATGGTGAAGGGCCTTGAGGGGAAGCTGTATGAGGAGTGGCTGAGGTCACTTGGTCTGTTCAGCCTGGAGAAGACTGGGGGGAAACCTCATTGCAGTGGCAACTTCCTCATGAGGGGAAGAAAAGGGGCAGTCACTGTTCTCTTCTCTGTGGTGACCAGTGACAGGACCCCAGTGAATGGCCTGATTTGTTCCAGGGGAGGTGTAAGTTAGATATCAGAAAAAGGTTCTTCACCCAGAGGGTGATTGGGCAATGGAACAGGCTCCCCAGGGGAAGCAGTCACATCACCAAGAGTGACAGAGTTCAAGAAACATTTGGACAAGGGTCTCAGGCACGCAGTATGACTCTTGGGGATGGTGCTGTGCAGGCCTAAGACTTGGACTTGATCCTTGTGGGTCCCTTCCATCTCTGCATATTCTGTGATTCTGTGAAAATAGTGCCTCTAAGTGCAAAAGAAAGAGGAATTTGGGGTTCTATGCCCTAGAAAGTTTATTTAATCCTTGGGACAAACTTTATGGGTAACAGGCTCTCTCCAGCATATGCTGGTCAAGAGAAAAGGAATGTCTCAAACTAATTTCAGTGATTATCCCACCCTGTGAAGCATAATTAATTTGAGGGTCCAGGGGCTTTGGTCTTGCATCAAGTCCAATTTGGTGCTTCCGCTAGCAGCAGAGGTCATGGAAGGGGGAGCAAGCCCCCCGTGCTTCCGATGGCATCAAGCTGGCAGCAGCACTGAGTGCTTGGGAAAGCTAAGTGGGATTGGGAAAGAATTGTGGTCGGTTGGAGGAAGGGCTGGAAAATTGCCCATATCTTTTTTCCTAATGGTACACAGATTTTCCTAACTGTAACACAGATCAGCATCAGTATGGGGGGCAACAGTCCCTGCAGTTATGGCCTGGGGCTTCCGAGGGTGGGTGAGGCAAAGATGTGTCAACAGCATCACTCTTTGGGGACAAACAAAGGTCACATCAGGCTGAAACTTTATGCCTGAGAGGCACAAAGCTCCCCTTGTGCTCAACACTCACAGGGGTTGTAGCTGAAATATTGTCTCCTCTTTGTCCACAGCTTCCTTGGAAGTTGAGTATTTCCTGGAGTATTTCCTGGTCTGCTGTTTTTTCCCAAATGTGGATTAGCAGCAGCATTACAGGACTCTGACCTACAAAAAAACCTGAGAGTGGGGCTGAACCTGTCCATATCATGCAAATAAACCATGAAATACCAGGCTAGTGTTGTTGCCTTAGCCAGCAAGAAATAGCACTGAATGACAGCTCAACTCAATTCTCTGCAGCAGGATTTGTTGATGGAGAGGATCATCCACTGGGAAAGTGGATGAAGTTTTGGGGGGTGCAAAGCTTTGGAGGGAGGCAGCTGAGCCAGGCTGCATGCAAGGGAGAGGGCCTCAGGGCACTGCATGGAGGCTAAGCTGGGATTTGGAGCTGCCACATAGGAGCAAGTAGTCTGTATTCAATTAAAAATTGGAGCAGCTCCTCTGCATGGACCAAGGAAGAACTTTTGTTCTCCCTGAAGTGGTGAGCTGGAGAGCAAGGACACTGCTGGGAAGAAGCAAGAAGTCTCAGCAGCTCAGCTCACCCCAGCCTCGCTCTGCAGAGCTGGGTGCCATATAAATGGGGTGTATTACTTGAGGCAATGAAACTGAAAAGTGCTGCCCTCTACAAAAGCAGGGGACTGCTGGCACATAATGCAGCACCCAGAGGGTGACATTTAGCCTTGATGCTAAAATGCTTAAAATGAGGCAATAAGGGAATTCCTACCATAGGAGAGGGGCTGTAGTTGCAGGGAGCCACTGGGGTTATCATATGGGCAGAGATGTCGCTGTGCCCAGAGAAAAGCCTCCTCCTTGTTTAACTCACTGTGTGGACATGGTGAGCATAGGGCTCTTTTATGAAATGCCTATTGAATAGTGGACAACACAGGATGGTAAAATCCAAAGTTGGGAGGTGTTCCTTGAGCAAAAAATTAGTCGCTGGAGATCTCCCAAAGGTGTGGGAAGAAATGAGCTGTAACCCAGCTCCAGTGCTCCCTTCTGTCCTCATCCTGTGACATGGAGGAGCAGAGCCAGCTCTTGCACTGGACTAACTCTTCAAATAATTCCCACTAAACCAAATAAGCTGCCAAGCATGAGCTGGATTTTGCTGGCTTTTGTTTTCAAGTGTTCCCAGCTGCGCAGCCCCTGGGTGCCAGCACAAAGCCATTTCCCCAAGCGCCGTGTCCCAGTGTGACATTCAAACACAAGAAGCATGGAAATTTAGCCCCTCCCTCTCCTGCCCTTGCCTTCACCTGGATGAGGTGGCTGCAGGTTGGTGGCCACACTGGGCTCAAGTGCTCTGGTAGCTCCTGGATTGAGTAAGACAGTGGCATTCCCAAAAGAAGGGTTTCTCCCAGGCAGGACAAAGCAGCCTCGGGCAAGAAGGGAGCAGCCCTACAGCTCTACTTCACTCTGGCTCACAGAGCCAGGGCAGTACCATAGAACATCCTGGCATGCAGGCAGAAAAGCTGCTGACTTTGGCCTGATGCCAGTTTGTGCTCAGAAAACTGCTCCTGGAGTCCATGAGGCAGAGGAATTGAGGTGGGATTCTCCCTGTACCCCATTTCCATCTACCATTGGAAGCAAATCTGAGATTTGGGGGGCAAATCCATCCTAGGAGGGTGCTGTGAAGTGGTCCAGTGAGATCCTGGCAGGACGTCTGAAGAGCTGTGGTTGCTGAGCTGGTGATGGACTTGTATCCCAGTGCTGCCACTGCCCCAACACCTGGGCAGGTATTTTTTTACCATGAAATTTTGGGTCTGGCTGCTGGGGCAGAGTGGGCTGCAGCATCCCCAAAATGCTGCTCTGAGGGGGGCTGTGTGGTTGCAAACACTGCTTTTAGATGATCCATCACCAAATTCAGCATCCAACCCCTCCCCCTAACTGCCCTAGGAGGAGCTTGTAGATCCCATCGACAATTAAATCAGCTATTGTAGATGCTGCTTTGGAGAGCAGATCCCACCTACAGCCTATTTCTCTCAATTCCCATGGACAAAGCCCGGAGCCACTATGGAGCGTGACATGCCAAATCCTAGCCCCCAAAACAGAGTGCCTGGCATTGACAGCACAGGAGGTGCAGCCAACCCACCAAACTCGAAATGAGCTGTCTCATGGCACCCCCAAAATGTGATTTTTCTGCCCTTGTTCAGCTGTCTGCCCCCTGCAGCTATCCCAGGGCTGGGCCCCCCTAGTGTAGGCTCTTGGATTTATCCCTTCCCCTGCAGCCAGCCAAGCATCCTGCCCCAGGAGGGGCTAGGAGTGCATCCATATATAGGCAAAAGATCAATCCAGCTGATAATTTGGCACTTAGCGTGGAGAAATGACAGCAGGAAAGTTTAATGTCAGCATTTTATTGAAGTTTTTTGGTGTCTTTATCAGGCAGTCAATTTCCTGTTGTCATTCTTCCGTGGTTTCCCCTTGCTCTTCCGTATTTTTCCTTCATTCTTTAGTATTTTTTCTTTGGTTTCCTGTGGTTTTTGTTTGTTCTTCTGCATTTCTTCTCTGATCTCCTGTATTTTTTCTTTGATGCTCTCAATTTTTTTGTTGATGTCTTCTACTTTTTCTTTATGGTTACGTATTTTTATTTCATTCTCTGGTTTTATTTCGTTCTTCGGTATTTTTTCTTCATTCTGTATTCTTTCTTCATTCTTTGGTATTTTTAATTTGCCCTGCTGTATTTTTTCTTTGTTCTTACGTATTTTTTCTTTGATCTCCTCTATTTTGTCTTTGTTTGTCCATATTTTTGTTACGTTCTCTTTTTGTACTGCATTCCTCTGTTTTTTTTCTTCAATCTCGTCTACTCTTTGTTTCTTCATCTCTATTTTCATTTCGTTCTTCCGTATATTTTCCTTGATCTTCTCTATTTTTTCTTTGTACTCCTGTATTTTTATTTCATTTTTCTCTATTTTTTCTTTGATACCCTGCATTTCTTCTTCAGTGTTCTTAATTTTTTCTTTGATCGCCTGCATTTTCTCTTCGTTCTTCTGTAATTTTTCTTTGTATCTCTGTATTTTTTCTTCCTTCTTCAGCTGATGTCTTCCATCATCCCGCTCGTTAGCCGTGCCCTCCGCAAAGCTCAGTTTCCCCATTACGTCTCCTACCTCCTGAGTCGCTGGGACAGCCGAGACGTGAGTGGGAAATGAGAGATGTCGGGCAAAAACTGACCACAGCTACTGGACACCTGCTGAGGGAGGCGCGGAACCGGTTGCCGTCTTCCCAGCGGGCCGAGCACGTCCAAGCTTGGCTCCTGGCGTCCCCGGCACCGGCGCTGGCTCTGCGTGGCTGTGGGGCTGCGGAGGCCGCTGAGGGGCTCTGGGGGCCGTTGAGAGGCTGCGGGAACAGTTGAGGGCCTGCGGGGCGGCTGAGGGGGCGCCGGGCCGCTGAAGGGTGGCGGGGTCCTCTGAAAAGCTGGGGGACCGCCGAGGCCGCCGAGGGGCTGCGGGGCCGCTAAGTGGGTGCGGGAGCCCTGAGGGGCGGCGGGGGCCGTCGGGGCCGTCGAGCCGCGGTGGCCCCTGACGAGGCGCCTCGTCCTCCTGAGGCGACAACGGCCGGGGCGGGGCCACGGCGCGTGCTGGAGGAGGAGCCAGGGTAAGCCACGCCCCCTCACCGGTGAAGGGGCGTGTCCCGCTGGGGCGACGTCACGGGAGCGCTGATTTGCATACGCCGTGCGTGCCGCGGGGTGGGCGGGCTGGACGCCGGAGGTGGCGGATCCAAGATGGCGCCGTGCGGACGTGTCCGGAGTCGCTGCCCGGGCCCGGCGCTGCTCTTGCTGCTGGCCCTGGCGGCGCCCAGCCCTGCTGCTGGCCTTCCCGGTGCTGGCGGTGTCCCGCCTGGAGCGGGGCAGCCGGCGGGGCCGGGCGCGGCCGTCCCGCGGAGTGCCCGCGGCGGCGGGTCGGGCAGCGGGTGGAAGCTGTCGGAGGAGGCGGTGTGCCGGGAGGACGTGGTGCGGCTCTGCTCCAAGCACAGCTGGGCCAACAATCTCGCCGTGCTCGAGTGCCTGCAGGACGTCCGCGAGGTGAGGGTCGGGCCCGGGGCCGGGCCGGGCCTGCCCGCGGCGGCGAACAAAGAGCGGGGTCCGCGCCGCCCGCACCCCGCCGCGCCGCCGCCCCGCGTTTCCCTCATGGTTTGTGTTTTAAAAATCGGAGTTTGCTTTGCGGAGCTCCGTGAGGGGAGTGAGCTAGCTGCGGGGTGGCCGTGAGGGCTCCGGAGAGCAGCTCCTCTTCATCTGCACCTCGGGGCTCCGCGCTGCCGCCCGCGCAGCGCCCTCCGGGCAGGGAGAGCTCTCGCAGGGATGGCTTTGTGTTCTGGCTGTGGTGCCTTGCGGGGTTATTCCTTTCCAGAGGTCTGGGAGAGCCCAGCCCGCGTAGTGCAGAGTGAAGGCGCCGTGCTCGTAGCAGCAGTGACCCGAGGAGATGTTTTGTTCACGTTCAGGTTCCCACCTTCGCCTAGAACTCGGCTGCAGAGGCGGCTGGTTTCCAGTCCTCGCTTGTGCCTGTATGAAACTCGATATACAATCATTAGACCTGGCTGACTTTATGGGGAGGTTAACGGGGCCATCTGTGTTGTTCCCAAACATCTGTGGTGAGCGATTTTAAGTCAAGCTCAAGAAGAAACTGGGTTCCCACCTCCGAGTCTTCCAGCTCCATCTTTTCATTCATTCCTGGGCTCACTTTGAAGCAGCCTGTGGGGGACGTGCCTTTGGTGAGCTGTTCTGGTCTTGAGGTCTGTGTAATTCTTGGCTTCTCTGCTGTGAAGTCCAGGAATGCCAGGCTGGGTCAGTTTTAATGGTGTTTTGCCCACCTGGGAATGCGTTTAGGAAAAACCTGGACTCATTTCTCATCCGTTATTATGGGAACAGCAGATGGCAGTGACAATGGTTACTCTGACCGAGGGGAGTCTTGAACCAGTAAGTGTCAGTGATTACTTCTGGCTTAAAATGCAAAGCTAATTTAGATTTTTATCTAACTTCACGCTTTAATTTTGGATGGGTAGTTAGTAAGACACCCGTGGTAGGTGTTTTAAATGAGTCCCGCTGCAACATCTGTCACGGTTATGAAACGCTCTGATAATGTGCTTTATGAATAACTTGCCCCTTGCAGTTTCTTTCACCTGTCTGGGATCTTTTAGGGAGGCATCCTATCCGAGAGCATTTCGGAAGCTGACCTCACAGGCAGTGGCTCACAAGCTGCCAGCCTGCCAAAAAGGCAAGCTCTTGTTGTTTCTTTCTTTCCAGTAGCATAGCCCCTCCCTACTTTTTTCATAGTTCCAGTGCTTGTTGGTTTTCTGCCATTTTAGCGAGGTGAACCCTTTTGTGGTCTAATTTATCGGTTTTCTGCTGGAATAGTTTTGTCATTTTTCTGAGTTAAAGCACAGAGGGGGGTGAGTGCAGGGTTATGCAGGGAGAGGGAAAAGAGCAAATTGAAGATGAAAGAATGCTTTGCATCATGCTTTATTTTCAGCAAGTACAAACTCTTACATTGGCTCTACATATCTCCTGAGAACTCCACTCTTTGAATGTTATGTCTGCATGTGGTTTTCCTTTTCCTATTCCTAATCGTGCCTTGATGTCAGTAGTTTGCTGGCTGTTGGTCTTATCTAGCTGTAGTGCTGCCTGATGCTCAGTGCTGAAGGTGAATCTTTTCCTGGGTGACATCCCTGGTATTGACAGGACATCTCAGGGCTCTTTTGGATTGAGGTTTCTCTCTGAAGGTGTCACTCTGCAGCCTTGTCCTTATTTGTCACCCTGCAAAGAGCACTGTCAACTGGTGTTAACCCTCAACAGTTTGCCCCAGTAACACCGATGTGATGGGCTCCATCCTGACGTAAAAATGACTTCACAGAGTGCTATGCTGAGAAATTAATTAAAATAGCTGACTTTTGTGTATTGCTACTGTTTAACAGTTGATATTAGATTGTGAATAAAAGTCATGAGTTGTAAACATTTGGCAGCATTTCAGCTGAAAGCGAATGGGGTCAGATGTTGTCTCAAATGTTTCCTATGCGTTGGAACTGACAGCAGAGGAAATAAGTGATGTACTGGCTGTTGTTGAAATGACTTTTACTTTTGACTCTAGAGCATCCGACCACTTGTTTGGATGATACTAAAAAAGTGCCAATTAAAAATTTAAAATGGGTGAGGATCTAGTCTGAGTCATACAGTCATACTTAAAACCATACAGGCTATAGTAAATGGAGATTTGGGGGGGTTGTTTTGTGTGTGATACTGTTAGTGAGGACTGTGTGGACACTGATGCAAGCAGCAGGTAAGATTTTTAGAGGCAGATAGGTTTCAGAGGCAGTCTTTTTTCTATAGGTCTTTAAGATAATCTTACTTTTTCCATGAGAAATGTTTCTCTAAAGCGGAGAAAATTTCTGTTTGAAACTGGGGAGTGTTATGATTAGGATTATCCATTGATTTTTCTTAGTGTGATACAGGTAGCCTAGGGCACTTCTAAATATGAATAACCAGGAGGAACAACTACTTGAAACGTTCCCTTTGAGTCCATAAAATATAGAGAAAAGAGAAGGTGTGCTTGTTTCATTAGTGTGAATGCAATCATGTGGTTTCAGTATCTGCTGATTTCTAGGTGTGGATGTCTTTGAAATACATCCTCCCCTGGTTTCATTGAGTAGTTCTGAATCTCAAGGAGCAGTAGTGTTGGGTCTATGGTTGACTGGTACAGGAGCACAACTTGTAAGGCAGATGTTGAAAGAAGCAGTTTAACACAAATATTCGATAAAGAACAGTGTGACACAAAGAAAGTAGTAAAAAAAATCCCCCAAACTCCACACCCATAACCCTGCACAAATGAAAAAACCCACCCAAACCAAACCCCCAAATAGTAAATTTTATATTTTGGGTTTGAGAGGTTATTTGTAGACTATCAGTTTAAAGTATCAAAGGAGTAATTTAAGCACTGTGTATTTTTAGAATTCTTGAAAAAGAAATAGTCAGATCCCCAGACTGATATAAAATACTTTTTACCACTTATTTTTCCACAGAGTCAAAGAAGTGTTTAATTAATGTAGTGCAGAGTCCTCTTTCCTTTTGTAGTAGAAGAATGGAAAGGATGCTCCTTGATTGGAGAAGGAAATGGTCGTGGTTAGAGCTACTCAGCTTAAACTTTTTTGACCATAATCAGAAAATAGAATAAACCACTTTTTTTTGGTGCATTTTGCAGATGAATTAACTTCCTTCTAGTTAGAAGTGTTTGGCTCTGGATATATTACAGTTTTGAGTGACTTAAATTTTGTCATCAAGATTTTAATTATTATTCCCGTAATTCTATGTCACGATACAAAAAGAGTAGAATGGGGTAGAGTATATTTATATTTTTTAAAACTGTGTTCCAAAGTGCTTTTTTCCTGAAAGGATTCAGGTTGCGAGCCTGTTTCTGGAAAGACTTCAGAGCTGGCATTTCACTGAACATAGGCTACAGCCTTTAAGCCCTTTTTTTGTGGGCTGCTTGTTAAACTGATTTGCATGGTGGTTAAAGTATAAATAAGCCCATGAAATATTAATATATTTGCTAGGTAACGATTTTTGCGTGATTAATGATGATTTGCATTTGAAGCATGACTGAGCAGTTGAATTTGAGGTGGGAAACATTAAAAGCTATGAAAATAATCTTAACCAGTGTGGTTCTCTTACCTGGTTTGCTAATAATTCTGCTGTTAAAACCTACATTACATCTGATTAATTTGTGAGTGGATTTGATACCATAATTGTTGAGCTTTGCTTGCATTGCCCTTGTAAAGACTGCACAATATTTAACGCATTATATCATTCTGTGTAATGCTAATGCATTGTAGACTAAGTATTTTTTCTAAGATCAAATAGTTGTGGTTAAGCTGGGATTAGAGATCAAAGTTTTGGCCTCCTGCTACTTTCTTCATCCTGAATGGTTCCGTTTCTTTGGTAACACCTTAATAGCAAAGACAGTGTAATTGAGCCTGAATGCGCTGCCTTCTGGAAAGAATAGGGCACTCTTAGTGTTGAGGATTGGATTAAGAAGAAAACAAGTTATCACAAAAGCTGTATATTTCAAGAATAGTATTTTTCCTGTTATTTCAGAATTGTGGTCGGTGTAAAAGGCCAGAAAATTCATTCGATGTGACTTAATGGACTAGGCAGTGTGTACCATTTGACAGGCTGGGAACTGTCGTATTTCTTCCATTTAAATGTTTTATTCCTCACTCTGTATATACCTGAGCTCCTTAAGTGGTCTCATAAAATAGTGTCAGTGAAATAACTTGTTTTAAAATTATAGATGGAGAATAGAAACCAGACAGTAATGCATGCTTGGAGTCTTCATCTCTTTTGGTAATACTGTAATTGTAGCAAAAGTTGTGTGTGCTCAGTCCCTGTCCTGGATTTCTAGTATTTCTGCCTTTTTGGTAAATGGACTGGAAATGTAAAGGCTTCCCTGAAGCTTTTTGCTCGCACTGAGATAGATGAGTGTGATCTGTCACAGTAGCTCATTTTATTTTATTTTTCCTCTTTTTATCTTCCTAATTTATGGAGTTAAAGGTCAAAGGTTTTGTTTTGACTCGACATATGACATTATATCATATTTGAGCACGTACTCCTGTTATTCCGTCTCTCTCAGCTTTCCCGTGCACAGGTGGAGACTGGCATTTAAAGTACCTTTTTTGAGATGTCTCATTTGTGGCAGCAAATAACTGGTTACCTGTCCAGAGCTGTAAGTAATTGAGGGCTGTGGATTAAACATAGCATGAGGGTAGGCTAGTTCTTAGGAAATGCAAATGGTGAAGACACTCTTGACAGAGTTGACCATCTATTTCAGCACTTACAGTGTTTTTTTCTACAAAATCTCCAGGAATTCTACCTGGCCTTCAAGTGAGCTGTTTTAAGTAACTGCCTGTTTAAGTTTTATGAAACTTTCTGTTTCTCGGGTTGATAAGTCCATGGTTGTGGGATGGAGGCTATTCTGGTTCTCCAGTCATTACTGTTGCAAAGGAGCAGGCAGTTAGTATTCCAGTGGTGCTCTTACAGTGCCTGCAGCATTATCATCTGGCTCACATATCAACACTCAAAGGGTTGGGATTTTTAAAGGCAATGATCAGAAACCTGAAAGATGTACTTTCAGCCTTGCCAAGGGCTTTGCTTACATTTTCCCTCCTTTATAAAGGGATATTGACCTGGTGATCACTCAAAGTCTGAAAAGGACACAGGTTTAAGAACTGTTACATTCCTGAGAAAAATAAAAGGAGAGTTCTTACCAATATAGTTAGAGTTGAGCTAACTTGAAGGAAAAATGTGTTGCAATTTTAAGGACTTAATTATTGCTGTGTAACTGGACTCTATGAGTTGAAACCTGTGACGTCTGAATTAGAAGTTTTCAGATACCATTCTGCCTTAAATGGAATTTAACAAAGAATTTACAGCAGTTTGTGATAGGTGCAAATTAATTTGAATGGTCAGAATAGTCCCTCCTGCTTCTAAAATTCATGAAATGGAAGATGGTCTATCCAAATTGATTGAAGAGAAGGGCTGGACCTAGGAGAAGGGATTGAGATGATTAAGTTTTGAAAAACACATGAACAACCGGAAGACAAGTTTGGAACACTGAAGGTTTTTCTCTTGAGACTTGGCTTCTTAACCAAGATTAGTTGCATTTTTGTTCTGAGGTTCTCATTTTCCCTTGTGTTTGGATAGTGTAAGCTCAGTTTCCTCCTGGCTTCTGTAGCTAAATCTTAAAGTAAAATACTAAATATACTTTAAAAGTTTGATTTGTTTTTAGGTTGGTTACTTTGGCATCGGCCTTTGGTTTCATCTCAGGATGTACCAATATTTAAAAGTACTCTTTTCTTCTTGCTGAAGCCATGTGTGAGCTGAATAGAAGGGAAGATGGTCTCTCTGATGCCAGGTCCTGGACTTAATGTCTTTTGAACAGAGCATTGAGCACAGGTTCTCAGTTCTCTACATCCTTAGCTGCACTTCTTCTTATCAGAGAGAGTTATTTTTGTGGCGTTTTTGGGGACGGTTTTGTTTTTCTAAATTCTGTGCTGTTCTTGGCAGGCTGGTATTTGTGGTAGCTGGTTGTCTATCAGTTTGGCCTGGGATGTTTGGCTCAGTAGAAGAGATTATCTTACAGGTCTGCTTCCTCCAGCCTGCTGGCACTGCTGGCCTGCTGCGGCTGTGCATACCAAGGAGACAAGGAGTGGAAATACCAGGGGAGAAATAAAGTTTAATGCAGGCTATGCAGCCTGGGCTTGGCTCAGGGTGCAGTGAGAAAGCCATGTTAGGGGGAGGTGATTTACTGAGCCAAATAGCTGAATATATTGAAAAGCAAAGACTTGGTCAGTTGTTAGAGCAAGGTACAGCTAGACTGTGTTTTACATGCACTCTCTTCTCCCTTGTGCTAGAGGAAAGGAGATCTCTATGGTGCTGCTTTGGGTTGTCATGGTTGGAACAGAATGTTTTGAGGAGGGATTATTCTTGGCAAATAAAGTGCTGTATTTGTTTTCTAGTACAGAGATGACTAGGTGTTCTTTGTAGTGTAGCTTTCCTTCATGCATGCACCACTTTTCCAGTGGATTCTGCTTCTTTGGTCTTTGGAAAATGCACACTTGCTTTGGAAAAAGCTTTGCAGGTATTTTTTTCCTAATAATATACCCCAAAGAATTAGATGAATAAAAGGTCTAGGTAATTGCCTTTTTATTTGAAATCTTGCTTTAAAATAGTTTTTTCTTTTTGATCTTCTGACTAATTCAGTTTTAAAGTCTGTGAAGTTGGTTGCTATGGCACTAAAATGTTTCAATTCTGTTAGCTGATAATTTTCTGTTATCATGGGATACGTTGATTTTCTGGATGTTCAGTTTATCAGTATCCATCACAGTGCATTAGGTGAAGAGCAGTGATCCTACTTTCCCTCGGTACCAGCTTGTGGCATAATTGCAACCTTTTTTCATCAAGATAGGAGATGAAAACCCATCCTTTTCCACTTCTGAGCAGAGGTGACATTCATAAAAACTGTCCTGGAACGCTGGTATTGGGATATCTACAGCTCTGAGCTGAAGAAATCTCCTTCAGGAGTTAGAGGTGTCTTTTTTCTTTGTGCTGTCTTTAGGGGTTTTGTGCATGAGTTTATTTAATTTTATTCCTTTATAAAAGTGTATCTTGTAGATCTTATAGCTTTGCAAGCTTAGATTTCCCGTGTTTGCAGTAGAGTGCATTTCTTATTTGTAATGTCTACAATTTTGCCTTAAACTGAACACCTGATGCCTTTAGTAACAGTAGGCTAAAGACTAATGGTGCACATGGAATGTCCCTTTTGCCAGGTAACACCATAGGGAAAAATTACCATCATCATGCTGGACAAGAATGACTATTTGCTGCATTTGGGGGTTTTTTGCATCTTTGCTTGAAGCAGTGCATTGCTGAGAAGTGCTGAGGTGGCAAAAGGTAGTTAATGTAGTAAGTTTTCATGGTTTCTCGACATACCTGAAGTATTTTACTCCTTTCCACTTAGTAGTAGAACTGTGTGCTCTTTTGTGAAAAACTTATTTCACAATCGACTCCTTAGTCGATTCTCAGGAGTTTTGGATCTCTTCTGGAGAATGCAAGTGGTTATGCTGATGTAATTAAGTGCTTATATGTAACAGTGTGGGTTAATACCAAATAGCTCTTACAGCCCTGCTATGCAAAATCAATCAGGCAAATGTGCTGTCTTTTGTTTAAAAACTAATGACTAGCTTAATCTGGTAGCAAGTTTGCTGTCTAGATCTTTTGAATCTTAATAGGAAGCTCACCAGCCTTCATCATGCTCAGTAGTTTGCTAATTGAGGCTTTCTTTTCTAGACTGTTCTGTTATTGCAGGGTAAAATACTTTGAACCAAGTGAACTGCAAAACAAACTCAGCAGAGCATGCATTCTTCTAAGTGTTGAAATAATTGCCCTACAAAAAGATTTTGATGGAATTAAACAAAAGACAACAAACCCAAACCTTCTTGGCTTGTACACTTTCTGTGACAGTCCAGACTTTATTTGAGCTGAGTCAACTTTTGTTAGGCTGTTCTCAGCTGAGTTGAAATAAGATCTGGAAAAAGCTTGCAGTAAACTCTTTCCTTATCAAGTTGATTTTTTGGCTTACGTCTGTCTCTGTGGCCTATGTATGTCACAAATTCAGAAAAACTAACTACTTTCAAGTAAAATCACTGCAACACTGCAGTTGTCATAATTTGCAGCAGGAATTGTTCATGAGACTGCAGTTTTCCAGCTGTGTTCATGGTGATCTAAACAAATCAATATTAATGTGATCCTCTTGTTGTAAAATTCAGACAGGCTAGTCAAAATTGTTTCCACTTATACAAGGTCCTGATTAACTGCAGGTGCAGGGAACTTTTGACTCAAGTTTTATTTGTCAAGCATTTTGGTTTGCTATTCGCTTATGACATTGTGTTGACTTGGATGCTTTATTGGTCATAGAATTATAGAACCAGCGAGTGATTGGAAGGGACCTTAAACCTTGTCTTGTCCCAAGCCCCCTGCCATGGACACGGATGCCTTCCATTAGATCGGGTTGCTCCAAGCCCCTGGACAATTCCAGGGATGAGGCATCCACAACTTCTCATCAACCTACAGCCCCAGTTCCTTCCTTGACTGTTCCTTTTGAACTGCTTCTAGGAACACACTTTATTTTTGATGCTTCAGCATCTGAGATGTGTGAGCATGAGGTGCTATATCTCTCACCGTGACACAGGTATTCAAATTCATGGTGACATCTGTCTTAACTTACTGAAGCCTATACAGCTGACTCTGCAGCAGAGGTCAAAGATTTTGTGAATGTAGTAACATTGCTTCCTTTTTTAACTGGAGGCTTCCAGGCAGTGATCAGCAGCCTGATCGGTTGTGTGAAGCAACACTAGGTTTTAAAGCCAAAAAAAGAAAAGGCTGGAACAGTTTTGTATGTTGTAAATCTTTCCTGCATTTTTATGAAACAGAGTACTGGAATGGGACTCCCATGGTGAAAGCTTGTCTTGTCTCTAGGAATCACCTGGGAAGGTGTGCTTCTAGGGAACATTTTCCTCAATTGATTCACATCTCTAAAGATGTACAATCATTTAAATGTTACTGTTAATAGCCGTAATTAGATGTATATATCCTACTAGCTGTAGGAAGGATGGGATTCTATACTTCCCTCACAGAACACAAAGCTTTGCAGTGTTTCATATTTTTACTTCATGGTCTGTGCTTTAGCAGGCAGCAAACATATGGTGAACCATCACTGGTAATACTCTCACCTCTGACTCCAGAAATAGCAGCACTGTACAGGGCAGAGTTGCATGGAATAATGCAGTTTGTTCCAGCTCAGGTACTCGGCAGTGTGGCTTGAGCTTGTCCACATCAAACCCCTCTCATGTGCTCTGAGGCTATGTTGGCTTCCTTTCCATGAGCAACTCACAGGTAAGGCTTACACAAAGGGGAAAAGCATACAACAAACCACAAACTACAGGGTTTTCGGTTTCCCTCCCCTCCTCCAGGCATTTGTGAAGTCTTCCAGCATCCTCTTGTATAAACCATAGTCTAAACTTGTTCTGCTAGGGAGGGTGCTGACGGAATTTAAATTCTTCTCTTTGTATGTCAGCTCTTCCCAAAGTAATTTCCCCAAATACTTTCTTCCCTCGAGGCATTTCAGTGAAACCCATCATGACTTTGTGATACTCTCCAAGATTATTTAGTAAACGTTATCCTCTAATGTCAGTTTTATTCATTGAGGTTCAGTATCTTAGTCTTAGAACACTTGAAAAAGGCATTTTCTGAAAACTTTCTAAGCGTACTGGGGAGCTCAGGGTAGGCTGTGTGGTGCTGGCATGAAGCTCGGAGAAGGATTCACCTTGAATTTCTCTGTTGTGTAGTTAAAAGAGAAGATGGGGTCAGTGCTCTAGTCACTTAACCTGCTGGGTTTTGCCCCACCACAGCCATATTATCCAGTGTGGTGTCTGGATTGGTTTAGGGAAAATGAAATAAGCAAATTGTTTCTATTGCTTAGAGTTGTACATCATGAATAACTTTAAATACCATGGCAGCATATTGTTGCCATCTTAAAGTGATAGTTGTCAGTTGAGAGATAGAGTTTGATCTCTGACTGTAAACGCTTCTGCTTTGCCTACTGGGATCACAGATTTGGAATTGGGATCCTACCTAGGAGATGAAAGTTTTAGGTTAAAAAAAATCCCTGTGAACCTAATATGAAACTATTTAAGCAAGAATGATAAAAAAGGAAGATGTTAAGAGAAAGTAGCAGAGTATCTTAGAGGCAGTTAGGCATTAAAATATTGGAGAACACTTGTATATCTTAAAATCTTTTTCTCAGGTTTTAAGGCAGAGAGGTTATTTCATACACCATGATTGTTATGATTTTAAATTGGGCCAGAAGAGTCTTTCTGAACTGAACTTTTTTCCTCAGCAGCCATTTAAAATAAACTTGTGGAGGCTGGCTAATATTATGATCCACTACTTTGGGAGGCAATGATGCTGAAAGTACTCCTAAATCGCCCTTTTGGGCTTTGGTATGGTTTTCTAAGTTCTTTGTATGTTGCACACTTTTTGTAGCATTAAAAGCTGTACAATATATCAAAATTTGAAGAGTATCTAAATAATGCCTCAAAGCTGTCAAAACACTGCACATAAGTAAAATTTGGGCAGTGTGAGTACAGTGCTATTTGCTCCCACATTTGTAGAGCTCCTTGCTTTGTTCTCCCTTCTTTTGGGGTGTGATCCATTGGTAGCACTTCACACCCGAATCCAGGCCTTCAGAAGAGCTTCCTTCTGGTGAATCTGAAGCTGTATGATCAGGGAATCTGCATGGGTTGTTAGGAGATGAGCATCTTTATTGGAGGAGGTTGGGGAAGATGGAGAATTGAACAGCACAGCCACTTCCCCAGTCATGAAGCCACCTGGAAACAAAGGGAAGGACAATGATGTCAGGGTTATTCTCTTCTAGAAGCAGCTGTGCAGAAGCTGAGAGGATGCAGTCACAGGCAGACAGTGCTCTTTGCCATTGTTTTCCAGCTGGGACTCTTGCTTCTCATGGGATACTAGAGCAGCAGGCTTGTGTTGAGCATCTGAGCCTGTAGCCATCATTAAAAGCCAAGGTGGACACTGTTCTTGTTTGGTTGTTGTTTGTTTTAGCATGGAATTTTTCATATCATTCAAATGAACAATCCAAAGCTATTCTAGTCAAATAATCTAATTAGGCTTTCCAGAGCAAGGTACAGGAACAATCATTCCAGCCTGTTCTTGTGTGGAAAGTACATATTTTCATAGAAATAGACTGTAATATTCCTGATAACACTGATAAAATCACAGAATTGAAGATGATGGTGAATGCAATAATGGGAAAAAATTACCCATTTTGCAGAGAAACAAACAAGAGGCTTTTATTACAATTTCTTGGATCCCATGGCATGTTGCTGGGATTTTGGCCATGGAAGTATTTATCTTGAAGTTCCAAAGTTTTAAGTTGGATGTGGTAACAACAGAAATATGTTGCCTTTCCCTGGAAGAGGTACATGGTCAGGTGAAACTTCCAGAGTAACACTGACTGGAGGAGTATAGAAATGCTTTCTAATCTGGTGTTCCAGGCAGTGGTAGTCGTTAGTGGCCCCCTTACTAAGGCACATCTTGCACCTTGCTCTGAGGATTGCCACAGCCCTGTGACTGATTTGCATGTCAGTTACCATTCCTGTGGAGTTACCTGTAGAGTCATCTAGTTTGCGTGGATGAGAAATGTGTTAGGATCCTGCGACACTTTGGGAGCCGCTGGTTCAAATAACTGTGCTGTGGTTTCCTCAGCTACAGTTCTTGGCAGCAGTAGAATGGTGTACAGGCTGAAAGTGTGGGCTGACAGTGAATCTGTCTCCCTGCCATGAACAGAGGTGAAGTTTGGTTGAGTTTGTTTGTTGTTTTTGATTTTCGGCGTGACATGTTCTGTAACAGTTCAGCTTTGCCCCTACAGTCTTGAGAATGAGTAGTGTCTCTTCTTAATCATGAGCAGATTGCATTGTTTTGGTTTTTTTTAATTAGTCTCTCACCTGAATGATTCTTTAATTCTTTATTTGTTCTTTCTTACAGTAAAATATATGAACATGTTTAACATGTAGTGGCAAGACTTGCTGTATCAAAATATAACAGGACACTGTGTGTCGATCTGAGTTACTTGATGTTACACATCCTTTCTTATAGTCTGTTGCTAGCTTTAATCCATGACAAATGCTTTGTGAAAATATGGAACAATTTCTTTTGGCTGTAGCATCTCAGAGTCTTAAAAACATTGTGGGACTGAAATGGTTCTTCATCCTTCTTTTAGACCAAATCTGCCACATGTTTTAGTCCAAAAGGAATTAGAGGACTAAAAGGGTAGTAATGTGCTATTTCTGTATGAAAATGCCTGAGGCTCTCATGAAACAGAAGTGTGGAATAGGATGTTACTGACCTGAGGAATGTATTTGTTCTTAATTTTGATATTCACATGCCTGGTAAATATTTGGGATTTGATTGCCATAGGCATTCTTCTTTCCAGAAAACTGCAAATCCTCCTTTTAATGCGACAGAGATATCCTGGGAGTATTTGTGGAGGAGGGAAGGGGCGCAGGCAGCTTGTCCTCAAATTCTCTAGACGATGTGTCTTGCCAAGTTTCTGGCAAATGTTTATGAAGTTGCATGTAAACTGCAACGGTTGATGGATCTGCTTGGGAGTGTAAGAGCCCGAGGTACGTGTGTGATGAATACTGCTCGTGTCTTTGGGAATTCTACAGTGCTCCCTTGGTTGTAACACTGTGGATACATTTGGGTAGTTTTATCAATGAAACTCCCTGTTGAGAAGAAACGGCTTGCTGAGGAAAACAACAGATAAAGTTACCAAAATAACCCTTGCTCCCTGGAGAGCTGCTGGAGGAGGGAAGAGTCTTGTCAGTCACACTTGGATTTGAATAACATGACATAACATCCTATCACATGGCTTAGGGTGAATGGAGCAGGGGGCTGCACTTCCAGCCCCTCAGACTTGCTTTGTGTTCAGAGCTTGGTTGCTTGTGTAGGATGCGTGGGATTGAAATGTTAAATTAAATGTAATAGTTTTAAATCTTGGCATGTGTCAGGCTTGTCCAAGCTTAAATAAATTGAATGCAGAACTAAAATGATGTGTATCTCTTACGCGGATGTGCCGTAGTTGAGTAATTGTTACGTGTGTGAGCAGGGCTTAATTTTATATAAGGTGTTTGAATTTTTGCAGAATGCCCTAGTGAACCTGAATGTATTTTCTTTCTCTGAGCTACTAAACAAGTTGTGAATAATCTGTTCTTTTTATTTCTTAAAAAAAAAGAAAAAGAAAAAAATACTCCCCAGTTGACTTTATTTATGCTGTTTGACCATTTACTTATTTTTGAGGAATACATGTCCTAAATGGTGTTTTTGGTGGGCCTTTCAAATAGTTTGTGCGGCAAGTCTGAGGCAGTACTCTCGCAGAGAGCAGAGGAAGTGGCTCTGTCTGCAGAGTGACATGAAGGACCGTCTTGGTCCATCCAATTCAGCAGTGAGTTCTGTGGCAGGTGGGGAATATATTCTAGAGATGTGTCAACAGTTACAGCTAAATTGCTGTGTGAGGATTTGGGATTTCCCTATTCCCAGAAGGAGAAACAGTTTTAGCTAGGATATCTTTAGTAACAGTCTCTCTTTTGTTTGTTTAGGGAGTGAGCTGACCTGTCTGGTCACTCATCCAGAAATGTTTCAGCATAAGTTTCTGAATGAGGTAATCGGCTCTTCTCCCAGGAGTGATTTCTCTGGATAAGATGGTGCATGTTCGGTACAGCTTTCAAGTATTAGATGCAACTCCTGCAGCCTGAGATGTTGCTGCAGTTATTTAGAAACAAATAAGGCAAATCTGTTTGGTCACAGAGCTTTTCTCTGTTTTAATGCTCATTTTTGAAGAAGGGATGGTCTCAAAGATGTGTTTTGCTGGTTTGGGGAAGGAGTGGTTAGTGCTGTGCTTCAGCTAACAGAAAATTTAATTTGTCCTCTTCTAATGCTGAGCACCATGGCATTCAGTAATGCCAGTAATACTATGGGCCAATTGTATGTTTCTTTTAGGCTTTTCCTTTCTGAACCAAGTGTTTTATTTATCCTGTGTCAGGGGAAGATGATTAAAAGCTTCTAATGAACTTTTTCTGGAGGTTTTTTCTGCTTTTACTAATGCCTTGTTTGTAAGGTCAGCATTCCCTGGAGGTTTGCATGCCACAGCCCTTGATATGTGTTTGTAGCTCTTGTCCCGCTTTTTCTGCTGTCTTTGTGATGTGTTAAAACCTCTGCAGAGTGCTTTGAGAGAGCATTCTGAGGAAAGCCATGTCTGGCTTTATTCTATCATGTCTTGTGACACTCCTAGGAAGAGTGTTTTCGGGAGAGGCTGAACTGTAATGGTTTGCTGGCTAAGTCAGGCTGCTTCAGGTGCTCAGCTCTCTAGTTAAGAGTCTTGGAGCTGAGTGGATAGAGAAAAATCCTCTAAAAGAGCATGTTAACATGAGCATCCCTACTCCAGAGGGGAAACTGAGGCATGGTGTTAGGATTATGCATTGCATGTTACCATCGTAAATCACAGTGATGGGTAGCAGTTGGAGATCTGGGCACCTGATGGAGTGAGCATTGATCTGACTCAGAGGCACATTAAACCCATGAGTAATAAGTTTTCTACTTTGCCGCTAGAGGCTGCTGCTCCTGTGGCCAGGGTGGCTGAACAAAAAACTAGCTTTTGTTCAGGGAAAATGGGAGATGGTTCTGGCACAGTTGGCTGTGAATGACAGTGCTTAGGAGTAGCTTCAGGTGTTTCAGTAGTCCCTGCTCCAGATAAGCTCATCTTGGGAGAGATTTGAACACTGTCAGCTCATCCCGGTAAAGTCTGGGTGGCTGAAGTTGCAAGTCAAGACCTTGTAAGGAGGAGCATGGTACTAAAGTCATGGAGGAGATGTTTCAGTTCCATGTAATGGAGATAGGGCAAAAACTTGGTGAAGCCTTGATGGGAAAGGATGTCCGTATTGTAGAAAAGAGGGTTTAAGGGGGTTAATATTTGTACTTGTGGCACGTGGCTGTGTAAATTAATTCAGATTAAATACCTAGGGAAGCTAATGGAAACATGTTTTAATGAACCCTGCCTAATTACTCTATTTAAAGTTCTTGATCAATACCCAGGAGATCTCAAACTGCTTGCAGATAGTTTTGGGGTTTTTTTTAACAACCTGCACATATATATATTTTAAATCTTCTGCATAAAATCAAAACAACTGAAGTCACTTGCTTTGTAAACTTCTGGTTCACCAGAAGTGAATATTTTATAATGTTTGGAAGTAGTCTGTAAATTAAAGCTGAAGACTTAAGCATTTTCAAAAGTATTATTGTGAATTTTTGATGGGAAATGCAAAGGAATAAATGGGCTTAAGGGAGCAGATACTAGGACAGAACAGAGTTTCTGGAATAATCTGTGATATAAGTGTGTGACAAGGCAGCCAGATGTGGTTTTCTAAGAGAGGAAAGAATTCTCGTAAATGTTTGCTTGTGCAAGTGCCCTATATGAAGACCTCCTCTTACTCAGAACCTTCATTTTCTTCAGAATACTGTGTATGAATTTCAGTGGACTCAACATTAATATTAAATAGAAATGTCAGGCAGGCATCCTTACCCTAAAGGCGTAAACTACTGTCTTTAAATTGGTTCATATTAAGGAAGTTGGGATATGTTTAGTTTTTTCTGATTGAGCTAATTAGCAAAACTGCATTGCGTGTTCATAGTTAATACATCCCTGTGTGTGCAAATGGATAATGGATGCATAACCAAGTTTAGGAAAGGTAACCCTTCAGCAAACAGCCTGCAAAACTGCCTCCTTGAGACTTGTTTAATGGATTCTCCAGGTATTCTGTGACAACTGCCAGGTCTGTCAGACAGATGGCTTTTATTCCTGTCTGTATTCGACCCAGTGAAGCTTTTGGTCTCCCCTTGGTAGCAGCACTGATTGTATCAATGGGAAAATGTCTTTGCACCCTGCTTTGCCTGGCATGACGAGGGACTGACTGTGCACAGGAAGGTTTCAGCTGCTGTCAGATGCACTAATGCTGGACTGCTTAAAGCCTTGCCCTCTTCCTGTACTTTGGTGGCAGAGAGGTGCAAGAAGCAGCATGATCCTGGGAAAAGAAAGTTAGGAGCCTCGTAGCCTCATTAAGAGAATCCCAAGTAGAGTGTTCTCTCTCGATGAATGTCAGGTCATGCTAACTTTAAACCACCCACAAACCCCACACTGTAGGTCTTGATGAAGATTGTAAAACCTTACAGGCTCCCACTGAAATGATTTAGTGGTTAATGGGCCAACTGAATAGATTCTTTGCCCAGGAGCTTTTCAGAACTGTAACTGGCAATTAGTTCAAGGAGCTGTTCCTGAGGTATGAACAGTCTACTCAAAAGCTTTTTAATTACACCCCAAAATTTGTTATATGGTAGAAAACTTGAGATGGAAGTTGTCACTTGCAACCGGAGAAACCAGAGCCCATGGGTCATGAACCTTGCAAGAGGGAAGTCCCTGGAGCAGGCAAGTGAGCAAACAGGGGTAAGAGGTAACATGGAAATCATGGGACTTTGTGGCAGAATCCTGTTCTTCCCCCTTTTACAGAAAACCAGACACGCCCTTCTCATAAATTTGAGATCCTGTGCTATCTGAAAGCTGCAGTTGTGTAATGTTGTGTTAGCATAGTGTTTCCTTGAAGTTCTTGGAAAGATCACGAGATTGAAAAATAGCCAATAAACACTTTTCTCCAGAAAAGAGTGGGAAAGTTAAAATGCTACGCTTTAGTGTCGTTGTAGAGCTGGCTTTCCATGTTCTTATCTTCCATTTAATGTTGTTGCTTTTCTGCTGCTCTTGTCTGCTTTGTTTCATTGCTGATACTTCTCTTGTTTAAATAGGGAAAAAATCCCTGTTATGTTATCAAGAGATTGCTCAAGCATGACTAGAGATAAAATTAACTAACAAGTCAGTGCTCTGTGCTTTGAGGAGTGGCTTCAGATGATGGCTCACATTCCCATACTAAAAATGACCTAAGGCAGTGATATAAAAAGACAGGAGTGGGCATGGGATATCAACTGGAGTGAACCGTTTCATCCAGTGGTGGATATGAAAGGACAAGATCCAACGTTAACCAGAAGATGTCTTTCTTTATATGCAGAAGTTCAACAATTTTTGACAACTATCACTCTTCAGGACTTTCTGTGTTCGTGTAATTCGAAGCCAGTCTGGCTTGTTGCCTTTATATGGGGCCTTTACTGAAGAACCTCAGTAAATGATTGTAGTCACAGCGATTCTTTCCTGCAATCTTGTAAGTCTTCAGCAAGAAGGCGGGGATCAGATATAGAGAGGGTTTCTGGCTGCTGGGCTTACTGATTTTCTTTTTTTTTTTTTTTTTTTTTTTGTTAATACCCATTTCACCTCAATTCTCCTGGATGTTCTAAAGGCAAAGAAGCTGCTGTACAGCTGTGATCACATCAAAGCCTTCAAGTATACCAACAAATCTTTTGAGAACAGGCAAATCCGTTCTGTAGTTTTACTGCAGTGAATTCCTAGTGTAGATCCCAGGTACTGGCTAAAGGATTTTCTCTCCATGTGATTTGGTGTCTGCTTGGATTTCCAGTGACAACAGCTGTGCTGGTGAAAAATCATGTGTCTAGTTGATGTCTTCCTAAGAAACATGTAGAAAAGGCCATAGTCATTCAGACTTCCTAGGAACAAAAGTGATGAGATAACACAGTAATAGTACTTGGGTTTCATCCTTTACTGCTTAATTTTCTGTAGATCTGTGGCTAATAATATAAGAGAATGATACATTTTCCTCAACCTCTCAGGTAGTTGAAAAAAAAAGATTTTTTATGGGTCATCTACTGGCAGTTGTATTAATTGATGTAAGCATTATTAAAGATGCAACACAGCTGGTGGTCCATAGGTTGATATATTGATGGTTGTATTCAGATATCTGCTTAATTCAGTGTTAAAACTGGATGTCTGGATGTGTTGCTATATGCAGACTCCTTTGCAGGTTGTCTGCAAATAGCTCAAAAGTTGGTGTTTCTTAAAAATCAAAGAACCTTGCAGCCAGCTCAGTTGGTATAAAATTATTTTCTTGGATCTCACAGCAGCTTTACATTCTCTTGCAAGGTTATCCTGCACCACAGTTTTGAAGCTTTAGTTCATTCAACTAGTTTGTGTTTGCATGCAGTATTTCCTTTGCTGGTTTACAAGGAGTCTCTTGTGCCACGTTTTGTTGCTGTGCTTAGTTAAGCCAGTTGAGCTGCTGGCAGGACCAGTCTTTGAACTGAACTCCTGATGGAGCAGGAGGCTGCAGGGTGGACCCAAAGCTTTGATCAACTCTTATCTCGAACAACCCAGCTCCTCTGAGAGTGGCACTGGTGATGGTGTTCAGGATAAACAAAGATGGGGATGTGTAAAGAGCGGAACAGGATGGATCCCAGAGCCTGGTTTGAACTGCTGCGCTTCACTGTGTTTGGTCTCCAGAGCAGCATCTGAGTCCCACAGGCAAAATGGTCAAGGAGCTGAGCAAGACTTCTTAGATGAGTCTTAAACCCTTAGGAGTGCCTGTTAGAAGCACTAAAGTTATTCATGAATCTCAGCATCTGGAAGTCTTTATTCAAGTCCATCAGTTTATGGATATTCTGAAAATTTAAGATACGATGTAGTGTTAAATTGAGGTACAGCCTTGTAGTAGTATTGCTGTCTGTTTTGAAATAATTTGAAAGTTATTGTCTGATAATGTCAAATGGGCAGTCTTGGAAGTTCTGGGGAAAATTAAATGATTTCTCAGAAGTTGAGATGCCAGTAAGTCTAATGTATGACAAACAGCAGCAGTAATTCAGTTTTATTAGACTTGGCAACGTATCACCTCTACGACTAAGCTGAAGGGGCATTTGATTTAAGCATAATACTCTAAAAGTATTAGTGTATAAAAGAAGATTCAAAGAGAGAGGATGCTACAGAATGTTTCCAGGTAGTTAAAATGTCCATAACACCTGTTTTCCTTGCTACCTCCTGTGTTCTTAATTCTACCACTGCCAGTGAATGTGACCGCTGAGCATGCAGACTTGAGAGCTGCACAGACGTAACCAGTTGCTAAGCTTTCTCTCTGACATACTCTAACAATGCTTTTCTTTCAGGCTTATTCTGTTTAATTTTGTACTGTGGTAAAAAGGAGGCTTTCTGATTAGACTAATTTACCATTATATTCTTTAGCATTGCTCAGACTTGCATATTTGTTTTGCATGTCTCAAAAGATGTCTGATATTAAACCAGTTTTAGTTTTTCCAGATCTGAGGCATATATTGAAATGGATGCTCAGTCAATAAAAGGAGCACCTTGATTTACTGTGAACTTCTGGGTGGCAAAATGTCCTTAAGGAAAGGATATAGACTTTATGGAAATGCATCGTTGTCCTTTCTAGTCAATACAGAAAGGTTGTCTGGTGCAATTTTCTGGTGACCTGTTTCTAATTAACATGCAAATTAACTGCTTGCTGCTGGAAATTAGGATTGCAAATACGAAGTGCTAATATGTGTTAGGCTGGGAAATCCCTGGCATCTGTTAAAGCTCCAGCACTGTCTGCGTTGTGTTTGCCGCTGCCTGCGGAGTGGTTCCCTCTAGAGAAAGAGCTACTGCAGCCTGCTGTCAAACAGCTCCTTTGTCTCACTTTAAAGAGAACAGGTTTTAATTTTGTGATGTTGCTGCTTATTGCCTCATGTAGGGAGTTGTTTGAGTGCACTTACAGCCCTGGTTCACCAAAACTGACTGTCATGAAAACAGTCAAGATGAGCTACTTCAGATGTTTCCCCAGAGGAATTGCAGTGTTTCATGAAATAACTTATTTCTTTGTTCTAGTGTTACAAGTGCCAACTAAATTAAGAAATTAGCATATTTATTAGTGCTTGTCATCACTTAAAATTTGGGTTTTCATTAAATGCAGTTGTATGATTTTATATTTAGAAAGCGACTTTGATCTAACAGGTAGAGATGATTAATTTTGTAAAGGTCTGGTCAAAAGTGGGGTTGTACCTTTGTCCTTGAGGCATCTGCTTATTTTCATGCCACAAAACGTCTTATTTTTCCTCTTCAGCATTTTTGTGCTGACATTACCTACTACCTATGATCGTAACAGCTGATTTAGTAACACGTTTAGCACAAGCTGTGTAAGGTACAATAAAACTCCAGTTGATTTTTGCATCGCAGCTTGTTTCTAGTGCTGGCGGTTTAAGAGAGAGACTTTTTGTGCAAACTGAGCAAATTTCAAGTGGAAAAAATGAAGCAAAAAAGTGCTCAAACCCCGTTTTCTTCAGCTAAAACTTAAGCTTTGTAAGAGAATTATGTTGAAACATCAAACTGTCAACAAAATTTGGTCTGGATTTTCAAGTGGAGGCAAAATCACTTTTAGTTGTGTAAGTCGGTTCAAAGAGTTAATGACCAAATGTTTTGGTTGCAGATTGAGAAAACTGAATTCTCCCAAAGCAGATTGTCATTCTGTCTCCTGCAAACAGGCTCTGGCAGAAACAGTGGGAGTGTGTGTAGTAAGTCCTAATCTGCCCCATCCTTAATGTCACTAAAACGCACCAATAAAGGTGTCTGGAAGTGCATCTGTCTGAAAGTTTGTACTAACTAGGTTGGGGCAATGTAGTAACAAAGTTACTTCTGTAAAAAAAATGTAGCTTAAATTAGCATGGAGGCTGTTAATGAGCTTAATTAAAAAGAAAGATTTCTGACAAAACCAGCGTGAATTACTTCTTAATTAGGGGGTGTTCTTGCCTAGGCTGTACTTTTTTTCAGAAGATGCTATAAATCTACCTGAGAAGAGTTAAAGCATTTCAGCAAACTGCCTGTTGGCGCTTTGTATTATGGTGCTTCTGTGTAAAGCCTGAACACCATGCACCTTTCCTGGCTCTCCTGTCTTTACAGTGTAAAGCCTCACTCTGCTAATCCTGCTTCCACCGAAACTTTAAATAGAAGATGAGGAAGAGGGATCAAGTCTCCAGTTCGAATAATTGATGGATTAACTCCGATTTGCTTATCTCCAAGGGAAGTAAGAACTGGCTTCCAGTGGTGAGCCCCACCTTCCTTAGGAGGATCTTGCTTGTCCTGACAAGGTTTCCTGCTGCAGTCATTGAAGGAGGCAGGCTTCCAGAAATGTGTGGGAAACTACCTGAGTATTTCAGAGGGTGTCTTACTCCACAAAGTCAGTAAATTTAGTGGAGTCAGCAAACTTGCCAGGTCTGTGCGATTGGTTTTTTTGGGAAATTTTCTATTCCAGATGTCTGATCTCTCCAATTCTGAAGCTGAACTCTGCACTTGTGATAACTTGCTGAGTTAAAAATAATAGCTAGTATTTCCCCTTAGATCAGCCAAAGCATCTTGACTCCACCTCCCCCTTTCCTAAAAGCAAGTCACAATTAGTCTTGGTTTCCAGAAGCAATTTTTATATATGGAGTTGCAGTACTCTCACTTGCCTGCTCCTGGTTGCACATTCATCAGGTTTTCCTTGTTCAGCACTTCACTGGGAATGGGAGGGCTGGGTTCAGTGAAGGACAGAACACTGGAAAGCATGAGAGAAAAATGCATGTTTTAATCATATTTTATCTTCCCAACTTTATGTTGCAAGAACAAGTGGAGCAGCTTGGTTTTCTGTCAGCTGTTGTCTTCTTGTGCAGTAACAGCTGGTTACTTGAGGAAGTAGGACCATAGATTCTGAAACCAGGGTAGCATTGCTTGTACTCAGAGAAGCAGCTTTGCAAGTTGCAATGGGCCGAAGCCTTGGATGTCTTAAATTACTTGCAAATGTGTGAATCTGTGGGAAACTACACATCTAGTGCCTGTGGTAACAAGCCTGGGAGCTTAGTCAGAGCGAAACAGCCTACCTGGCAGTGGTTTAAGTTGGATTTGGTGTAGGGGCTCCCTTGTGGTTGTTGCATGTTTCTGACAACTTGGTGGTTGCCTGTAAAATGTTGGGTTTTAAGTCTTGTGCTCTGAAATGTAATGACAAATATAGCTGATGAGGAACAAACCATCTTTTTTTGCCACACAGTACATTTAGCACAGGAAGGCGTGTGCAGTTAAGTGAAGACTTCAGAATAAGTCCTGAAGCCTCATATTAATCTACAATTCACTCTCATTTCTCATCCAATTTGCCTGAAGAATTGGCAGTCACTCTGGCACACTGGGCCTTTTTTTATTTATAAAAATTACTCTGTTAAGAGTCAGCCAAGCTATTCTGTCAGCCTGCAAGTGTAACTTCCTCTCAGGTTTGTGGCCTTTGGTTTCTTAGGGTAAGAGCCGCTCCCAGAATTTGAGATTTTTCTTGCTAGATTCTAGCCTGCTTTCAGGTTGAGCTGGGCCTGGGGATTGTTTTTGAGGGAGCAGATTCATGATGGCTCAGGCTGATCCAAGTTAATACTGCACTTACCGTGTGTCATCCTGTCCCCCACCAGCACTGACCCTGGAGGCTGTTGTGTGTGGCATCACCTCGGTGGAAAGCAGGAAACCAGCAGAAAACTGCTTACAGAAGGAGAAGCAAGGAGAGTGGTTTGGGGTTTTTTTTTTTATCCTCCCTGATCAACTGATGCATGTTATAATTCACCAACTCTTCGTTTGTTTCCTGAGTTCTGACAGACTTTGCTTAAGTATGTCTAAAGCACCAGAGACCTTTTGCTTTATAACACAGATGCAGTGGAAGGCTATGTATCACTGGACAGGGTTAGATGGACATTTAATTGTATTGCACCTCTGTGCATTGTGAACCTTCTGTTGCTCCTTGCCAAATGTGGGTGACAGTGGAATGTCAATGCTTCAGCAGCTTGAGAGGTGTGAAGATAAAGGGCTTGTCAAGCATTCTGCCCAGCAGTTGTACCACCTTAGTTGCGTAATACTTGGAGTGTTTTAGTTTGAATTGAATTGATTTGGGGCTTGTCTTGAGAAAAAAGAGATCATTTCATGTGCTTAAATAGATGAAAATTAAAGTTATTTCACAGTATTCTCTTCTTGACCTCAGTGTTAAGGCTGGTTTGGTAGTTTCCTAGGTTATCCATTATAAAAATATCCTTGTTAATCTGGTTGCCTCAGGTAATCTGGTAGATGCTATGTGATAGTCAGAAATGTAAACCTGAATCTCCTAAATTCAATTTTGCAGGCTTCAGGAAGCCTGAAAATGTTACTTTTGGAATGCCTGGGTTGTGATTAAATGAAGATTGTCTGATCATGGCAGTTCTTAATTTGCTCTAAGGCTTTTCTGTCCTTGCTTCTTGTTTTGGAGGGCAAAGAGGATGGAGGTAATGTATTGCTATGTGCTCTAGTCTGGGCAAAGAGCACTGAACCACACGTGTTGATGCCAAGCCTGGCACTCACCGTGAGCTGCAAATTTAAAAATGTAGCTGATAAAAATTCATACAAAGGAAAAGAAAAATCTTTAAATTACCTTTACAAACCAAAACTATTCTATGATTCTATGATCTTGTTCTTACTATATAAGTCATGTCTCTTCCTTATTGTGCCATCTGAGTTCAAATATAGTTTGTAGAAGATTTTGTGTGATAACTTTCTAATTATTGTGGGATTGGAAAGCCCCTAAGGATTGTCTCTTAATGCTGAATAGGTGCTGGAGAAGATTTTGCTCTTGAATGCCTTCTCCATCTTCTCTTGTTTTTTCAAATGCTTCAAACTCCTTTTGTGTCACATTACCCATGACTCTTACCCAAGTGATTCCATTGGACTGTTGAATGCTCGCTTTTAGTATATGTTTTGCTAAGATTTAATTTTCACTAAAAAAAGTGTCTCCTAAGAGGTAGTATCAGTTCTTACTGTGCCAGGTATTCTTTCTTCATAGACATTTATCAGGGATGCTTCTACTTCTCGATGTCACTTGGAAATACTTCACTTCTTCCTGAAGGAGATCTGTTTGATAAATGTCATACCTCTGAGGTTTATCTCTCCTTAAAAACTGCCTTGGAAGAATTGTATGTCCATCCTCTGTATTGTGTGATAATCCTAAAATGCAGAGATAAGTTAATTGATAATCTGGTGGGTACGTTTTTAAAGTTTTGTTTTGCTTTTGCGTGGAGATTGACAAGGTTTTTCAGGCATCAGAGTTCATTTTCACCCTGAGCAAGAACTCCTCAAGGCTATTTAAATACATTGCAGGAGACCAAAGCAGGTGGTTTTGGTTGCAATGTCCATCTGGGCTTACAACATTCAGATCTCACCTTGCTGTGAAAGTTATGCTATCCCAACATTTTTTTCTTATCATGCAGATAGGAATCTGCATGCAAGGGATTTGAATATGGGGTGGAAAACTGCTTACCTGAGGGTACTGATGTCACCCCTTTCCCTGAATGTCCCCAGAAGTGTGCCACTGCCTTTTTGTGGACATGCAAGTACATCAGCTACCCATGCCACTTGGATAAGAACAGATCAAATTCTTGAAGTCCCATTCTCAAGCATTATCTGTTGGGGAAGCATCTTTATTCTGCTTATTGGTCAGGACAAAATAATTTCCCCACATTACCAGGTTCTTCAGTGAGGATTTTCTGGGCTTTACCATCAGCATACTGGAACTAATCCTGAAAGCTAGATATTACCTGTTGGGCATTTCTCTGTCTTTAGAGATCGGAGATTTGCAGCGGTGTTTATTTCTTCAGCCACAACCAGACTTCAGAAGTTCTGTACCTTACTTTAGAATGTACCTTCAAATAGTTCAATAGTGTGTGACTATTGAAACCATCCCCACTGACCAGAGACCAGAATGAAGTGTTTTCTATCAAGCGGTAATTGTTACCAGCTGAATACTTACACTTTGAAGTTCTCTTTTAGACAGAATAGAAAATTCTGTTACAGCAAGAAGACAGCGTAGTACTGCCTGAATACTTGCCTGCAGCCCTTCCAACCTGCCCTGGATTTTAGGTCTGTATTTCTGAGCCTTGTAGTTGATTTTACTGTTTGTAAGGGATAATGGTGAGAAAGAACAACCAGCTGTTTCTAGAGCAGTTGGATTGTTGATTTAATTCCTGTGTTTTGACAGGTGAGAATTGTTCAGCAGTGGTGGTGGTGGTGGTGGTCCTGCGCGGAGTGTTGTGCCGTGTATTGGTACAGAGCTGTGGCAGTGATGAGCTTATTGCTGTTCTCCCCTCTGCCTCCCTCCCCCGTTATTTTCTCTCTGTCATTATTAGCAGAAAAGCTGTAGGTGTGCTCAGTCTTTTTAATTGCAGCTTGTCTTTATTCATAGCTTTTTAAGTAGGAGTTATGGAAACAGTAATTGGGAGGATTTGCAGGCAGGTGTCTGGCTCTCCTGCATCCCAGTAAGACATTTTTTCTACTAACGTTGCTTTCCAGAAAGCTCTTCAAGCTCACTTCTAAAATCCAGCATCAAACGTGGCTTTTTTTTTTAGGTTGCTCATCTGTGCAAAACTAGTCAGCTGTAATTTCTTTGTTTGGCTTGAGGGTAACGGTTACTGACCTGGCTGCTTATCATGGTATCATTTTAAATCCCTCAAATTACCATCATGGTTCAGAATTTTCAAGCAAAATGCCTGGGTTTATGGCTCTATCTAACTATTGAGCTGAGCAGTTCAAGCTGAAAAACCCTAATGGTTTTTGGAAAGGAGCTCTCAAAACCACAAAAAACGTTAAAAGCCAGGCTTCTATGGGAGAGCAGAACAGTACCTACAGGGGGAAGTGTGCTGCAGCTCAGTGCTCCAGGCTTCTTCTGGAAACGAGGTACAACTTAAACGTGTATCTAACTTTGTGAGGAACTGCAAAGCTTTAAATAAGAAGATTTATGTCCATTTTTTTTTATTCTTTATTCCATGTAGCAAACTGAAGATAGGTACTTGATTTGGTCCTCTGATAGGCTTTTGTTTGCATATTCTTAAGGCAAGCAGAATTTTTATTTGGTAGTTTGTTACTAATCCCATGGAAACCTTGCCTTAGCACTGGCTGTAAAGACTTATTCATGTTGATTTTTCTGTTGAACAAAATCCAAGCGATTTTATCCAGAGTTTGCTTTTCTTCCAGTTATATAAAGAAAATATTATGATTCATCCAGGTGAAAAGTTCTGCAGCTGTGTACAGCACCATGCTGGTCCTGTGCTTTTGAAGAAATTATACCCAAGCAAACACGGGGAAAAAAAATACATTTAGTTGGCATTTCATACGTAGTCTCTTAAAATGACTCGTGGCTTACATCTGCGTTTTCCCTGTATTCTATACACAGATTCCTAAATAGCCAAAGTGCGCCGTGTGCTATGAATCAGGGCTGCCAGTGGGTTGATGACTCATTTCCTTATTGGTGCAGATGTGTATAGTAAATGTTTCTGGATAACTCTTTTCATATTAAATGTGTCTCCCCTGTGGGAAATGTACACACAGCAATTGTGTTCATTAGGTGTGCACAAAAACTTCATCCTGAAAAAAAGCTCAAATGGCTTTTCTTGGTGAAGAAAAGGTTATCTTGGAGCAATGGTTGAATCTTGGAAACTGCTGTGTGATCCCACTTGAGGGTTTTTTCTTTTCTTTTTTTTTTTTTAATCTTACTTCTTTGTCCAGCTTCAAAACAAGCTGCCATTTATACCAGCACAATTCTTTAAGTAAATGCTGTAAGCATTTATTTAATTAAATTTCAGTAAGACTCCTTTTGAATGGTATATTCTACTTCTTGGCCAAGAAGGAATGAAGCATTATTGTATTTTTCACATCAATAAAGGCATTAGCACAGTAGGTTTGCTGAAAATTGTTCTAGATAAAATCTAGGTGTATATTGCTGAAGTATTGCAGAAATGGGGTCGTAAAGTAAAATAAAGTGCATTAGCCATGTGGCACTGCTGGAGTCTCCGAGAAGAAAAAATAATTTCTGGTTTGGTGCTGGTGCTGGGGTCTGTGACTGAGCGCTGCACCTGGCAGCCCTGCTGTGAGTCACTGAGCCCGGCCGCCTTCACTCGCCAAGACATTTATAACTTGGTTTAATGTTGTGATGTGTAATCTGTCTGAATGCAGAATGCTTGATGATGTTGTGAATCAGCTGGTTTCATCTTGTCTTTCTGGTCTTTTTCTTGTCATGGCTCTTGCGAAAGGAGAACCAGACACTAGGGAAATCAATTTACCACAACAATTTGTGTGACTCCCAGGCAGATTGATTTAAATAAGCAAGAAGCTTAGATTTGAATAATTTCAGTCTTGCTTGAACACTCTAGTAATCTTTCTAGAGCTTTCTAGTTTGGTGATATTATTTTGCAGCTAATCTTAGCTTTTATTGCTAAGCTTGGTATGTTTCCTGACTAAATTGATATGATCTGTAATTATTTAAATGCTTGCATGTTAATGTTTCTATCTTTTTTTAATAATGTTTAAAAATGGCAAGCCATTATCTACTGAATTACTTTTCCATGCATTAAGCTGCTTTTGGATAGGAATGGGAAACTTAATTAAAATGTGGAAGATGAGTATTGTTGAAGTAGAACTAAAGTACTCAAATACTGGATCAAAACAGTTGTTTTACATGGAAAAATGCTTAATACATTAGTCTATCTTTCCTGGTCATTGTGACCTTTGAGACTTCAGACCAAGGGATTTTTTTTTTTAAATTTCTTAATTATTAGAAAAAATTATTCTCTTTTCTCAGTTCCTGTTCAGAGCCTCATCCTCAAGGTATTGATGTGAATGCAGTTGTAATTGAGAATCTGTTTTGTCTGCACCTGTGGAAAGGGCTCATTTGTCAGAAGCTGGAGATGAGCTCATAGAGCAGATGAAAGGTTTGCCCTGGAAGTGTGTTAGCAGGTTCCCAAGTGCTGTATTGATGGCTTCAAGAGCAGAAGCACTGTCTGTTAGTCCCTTGTCACACAGCAGTCCTGTAGTATCCTTCTGAATTTTGAATTTGGTACACCTTGTCTGGTGGTTGTTTTGGTTCTCCAGTGCAAGGAGAAAGGACTTGAATTCTGGTTGCATGTGCTCCTTGAATTTCTTGTTTCTTGGTTGGAGATGGGTGGTAGGTACCTCTCTCTGACTAAGGCTTCAGTTGGCTTATCCTGACCAGTGTTTTTTGCCTGATCCAGAATGCATTTATCTAAAATTCATCTCACTGAGGACAATAGCAAAAATGGTAACTAGAGCTGTTAAATTGTGGGTACAACGGGATGGACACTCTGCCTGGCTGCTGTAAAGAGAGTTTCAGAACTTTCTGTTGAGTGCCTTCTAATTACATTTATAAAGGACTTAAAATTGATGGTAAAGTTGTTTTCAGCTATTATATGGGAAGCACAGCTCAGACCGACCTTCTGAAGTGCAGGGTAGCATAGGAAGCAGGGTTTATTTTGGATGTGCCTCTCATGGGCAGCCCTTCCTATATGGGAGGAACTTGAAATGGGAGCAGGGCATTGTACTGTTTCTAGGACTCTCTAAAAATAGCCTACAGATCTTTCCTGCTGAGTTCAGCGGGTGATGGTGAGAATCCAGCAAAACAGATCTCATGGGGGAAACCGTCCAGGGTTCGAGAGATCCTCTGGACTGCCGAGGCAATGTCCTAATTCTCTGTTGCAGAGTGATGTTGCTCGCAAGCTGCTGTTGTGGTCTGTGCCGTAGACCTTAATACATGTTAGCCCTTTGTGCTTATTTGCTTATTCCCACTGTGTACAAGTGCAGTGTTGTTCCTTAAGTGAATTTATATTGGCCTCTCTAGTTTAATGGACGGCTCTCTTTTGAAAAACCAGGAAGTTTTAAACAGAGAAGTTTCTTTGGGAGAATTGGAGAATGAAAAACATAACAAGTCTGCCTTTTTCCTGGCGTAGGGTGGTCTCTTAACATAGTTTTAGATCCTGGCTTCTGGCCTTGTAACTGACTTGTAAGCCACTTGTGTGGCTTTTGACTTGACGTGGCTCTTCTCAGCTCCTGTGTTATGTTAGACTTAATGAACTTGCACTGGGACGTCTCCTAACAGTGTTTTCATTGCTGTCACTGTAGCCTTGGGGAGCCTCAAGTTGCCATTGGATTCTCTCAGCAGCTGTGCAATACCTACGGTTTTTCCAGTGAGCTTGTGAATGTTGTAATGAAGAAAGGAAGGTTGGACTCAGCTGAGGAAGGGGTGGTGGCTGGGCCTGGTCGTTGAGCATTTGTCATAGATATTTTTCTCCTGTTTGAATAGTACCATGATAAAATTGACACATACAGGGAATGATAAAGTCAACGATTGTAGTTAGCACTTAAGTGAGAGAAGAACTGAAATAGTTTATTTTAACAGCAGGTAGTCACCCTCCTTGGGACTCAAGATTGTTCTTCACCTGCTTCTCACTGCAGTGAAGAAGTGAGTGATATGCTAGGCTCCTGCAGATCTTCTGAAGAAAATTCTGGTGTTTTGTTTCAAATCCAGCTGTTAGGAGTGTCTGAACACTGGCTGTACTCAGGGTGCTCTTGCTTTTGAGGGAGACTTCCCTATCGCATTTCATCTCACAGCTGGGGTCCAGGAGACTTTGTGCTTTCAGGAAATCTCTTGCGGGGTAATAACACTGGAAAACTGGTATGTGGGGTCCCTTGGTACATCCTGCCCCTATTGTTGGCATTGCCAGATAACAAAATGGATGTTGAATACCGCATGGGAATTCAGGGTGACATACACAATAAAGGAAGACTAAAAAAGTCTTTTTCTTGTGACAGCTAAGGACTAGTGCTGGGTGTTGTGTAAGAACTGCTACAGGCCTGTTCATCCATGTGTAATGCAACATCCATCATGTTTTGGAAGTAGTGATGTTAAATGTAATTGTGCCTCTCACCACTGTCCTGAAGGAAGAAGGGAAGACTTCAAAATAAAATTGTTCTTCTTGTGGTTTGTGGTTAAGGCTGAAGTGGCTTCTCTGAGGTATTTGATTTTTATTGCCTCTAAATAGAATAACTGACAGGAGTTAAAAATAGCAGAGTCTGCTTCCCACCTGTTTGGATGCTCATCTTATTTTGATTCGGAGGTGGAATGCATGAATGTAAATCCTTAGGATTTAAAGCAGTGCTGCTCTTGCCCCTGAGCACGGGCAGGAGATGCTTATTGCGCCTTGGTGAGGATGGGCGCCTGATTGATGTGACACATGTGCCTTGCTGGAAGAGGGGGAGGAAAGTGCTCCTGGGGAGGGATCTTTGGGAGCACTGTATGGCTTTCAGTGTGGAAAATTGGAGTCATGAGCCCGCATGTTGAATAACAAAGACAAATATGAATATTGGCTGGTGGAGTGTTTAGAGCATTGTTCGCTCTGCTGAATGAAGCAAGAGCACTTGGCAGGGGAGCCTGGTACTTTTTAGAGGTGCTCTCCAGCAACGGTGGTGTAATGAAGGTGCCGGCAAGGGGGGAATGTCAGTGCTTGTTGGCTTTGCTCTGCAGCACAGCACTCCCTCACTGGGTTGTTGGAATGGGATGATGAGTAAGCAGCGTTTGCTCTGAAACCTGTGCTTCTCCTCTGCTTTAGTATGTGGAGCTTTTGGTGTGAACTGTTTTTTTAGCTCCTCTACAAAGCTAATTTACAAAGGATTTCTCTGGTTCCAGGCCATGTTCAGCCAAAACATGATTCTCTGAAGAACAAAGCATGGTCAGAACAGCATTTTCATCTTAGGAGACAGGGGCTTTACCACTCCATGTGCAACAACCTTTTATCTTGTGTAAAACTAAATATTGCTTGTGAACTCGTCATAGCTTTTTTAGAAGTTTTCTGAAAAGTTAAGTTCAACTTGGGGTACTATAGAGTATATACTGTCAGAAGATATGAAGTCTCTGTATTGAGAATAAGTCATAGAATTTGACTTACAAAGAGATTATGAACGTATTTGATAAAAGCTCTTCATTAGCTGTTGCGTTGGAATTATTTGTTGAGACCTCCATTTCTTTCTTCGCTTGTTTCTCCTCTGCATCACCAGTGGATTCTGTGCAGTACTGCCAATACGCATGCTATTGATTTGCCTCTTTACTGGAACACTCTAAAGTTTATGTGGGATATTTCTGGTTGGGGTTAAGGCAGAATATCATCCAGAAAAGTAGTTTGAAAGTAAAGTTGTCTTAGCATAGCTTGTGGACTGCTTGAATGCTGCAGGTGGAATTGCCACTGTGCATTCCCAGTCAGCTCACTGGTGCTGGGCGGACTCTTCCATAAGCCCATTTGGACTAACCTTGCAGAAAACTCTCAAATGACAGTTTTCTGTTGATTTGCTCAGTTTTGGATGGTGTTATGAACTGGAATCAGCTACAGGGATGAAGAAGACAGCAGACTCCCTGTCACGTTGATTGGTGGGATAGCAGCTCTCCATCTCCTGTTATCCTCTCTTATGACTCTACCAGCATCCTTGCATGCCTTTTGGTCTCTGAAGCTTTTTGCTAGCATTGTGAGAGAGCTTTCCAGGAGCAAATCCTGAAACCTGGCGGGATCTGCAGCTCGGTGTCAGTGCTATACTTAGTAGCAGAGCTCTGTTGTGGAGGAGTGTTGTGGGAAACATATCTGGTAGCAGTGCTGCCAAACTTAGGTGGTAAACCCATAATTTCAAGGTCTGTCTTGTTCCACAACTCATTGGGACTGATTGAAAAGCCTTAGAGAGGAGGAAGAAAAAAGATTCTACCGGAAGAACAAACAAAACATCTGGGACAAATTTGCTTTGATTGTGCTGACTGTTGGAACATGCTCTGATATGTGGATCTGTGTTGAAAGGAGAAAAGCGGAAAGGGCTTAGGGGCTTTAGAGTCCCCCATGCAGGGAGGCAGAAGCAGCAGGGACAGGAATAGCTTGTGTGAGAAGGCTGTGGCACAGAGCATGGCACTCCCAGCACCGAGCAGCTGTGCAGCCTCTAAGCACCTGCCCCGCACTTTTGCATGGCTGGTGACAGGCAGCTCAAAGAAAGTGATTTGCTGGTAAGAGCCAGCAAAGATACTTGCCAGGTCAGGAAAATGGAATTGGTGTTTCCTTAAAATTGCGCCACGGTCTGTGGTCACTTCTGATGCACCGGAATTTAAACTTGAGGTTTTTTGTTCTTTTCCTGCCTTTGGTGTTTGCTCAGGGAGGGGTCTCTGCTGTGCAGGAAGGGTACACAGCCTGCTGAAGACCCTGCTCAGTGTCAAATGTGAAACGAGTAAAATCGCTTTTGACTTTCTATCAAAGCTACAACAGAAAGAGTAGGACTTGCTGAGCTTTCTTGGTGTTTGAAGTAGGTACTGAGCAGTGGATCCTCAAAGTACCAGGGGACAAGGCCTGCTTCATCCTTGTCTCCTTTTTATGTGGCTCCTGAGCCAGAAGGACACACATGTTGTATTGGGGTTTTTTGATGTTGCTTTGTGCTATCTTTTCTGAATAAGTGTACTTACCTTAATGGTGTCATACCCCTGGAGGATGTAAAATGTCAGCAAAGGCGGAAAAATTTGTGGAATCTAGAATTCAGTTAAAACAGTGAAAAAAAGTAGCAGAATTTGCAGTTTGGGGTGATATGCCACTTGTGCTATGTGTGTACAAGAGGACTAAAGAAATTGCTGCTGGTCCTTATAGTTTGATTTTTATGCACAAAGTCCCTCTGTATGTTTTGGAGGTGGTTGTTAGGTGTTTGTGTATAACTTGGACTAATACATTTGCATGAACTAGGAACACCTAACCAATGTGGACGTGATTATTTGAGTAAAGGATTTGCTGCATTGCAGGCTTTAGCTCTTTTTGTAATGGGGAAAAATTATTTATATTAAATAAGCAAAGTATATGGAAGCTAGGAGCTTGCAACTTTGGTGCATGATATGTCCACAGTTACCATGCTTTAAACTGGCTTTTTTTCAAAGCATGGATGGTAAAACAGAGTTTTTTTGCTGACGTGACAACACGGGGCTTGTTTTTAGTGCTAAGAGTTCACTGGCATTAACGAATATTTCAAGCTTGGCTTAACAAGTTTAACTTTCATTGCTCACTAAATGTGTAATTAAGTTACGACATCTTCTCATCTGTTTTGAACTTAAATTATCACTGGTTTTAACTTTCCTATCACACATGACTTTTTCAGGATTGCAGGATGTGCGAAAATGGTTTACTGTAGCCATATGCTTCTTGGCTCAGAACTCCAGGATGTTTCAGTAGGTTTGAGGCATGGGTGGTTGTGTGATGTGTGGTTTTTCTTTTACAAAAGCTGTGTTGATTCTTGCCTAAACTACTCTATCTCCTCATGTTTCCAGAAATTCTTCTGCAGAATATTTTCTAGTGATTGCGTTGGAAACGCACCAAGTTTGCAGGCGGGTGGCTCCACCAGATGTCTACTTGGTCCCTACCTTGCATCTGCCCTGTGCTGTTTCCAGGTGTCCAGCAAGCCTAGCTAGCTTGATACCTGCGGGTTGAATCACTTTATTGCGAGTTTGCTGTGCAGGCTGGGTGTTTTTGGTGCGGAGAGATGGCCGTTATCTGTGCCAAGGACACAGCCAAGAAGCCAGTTGTCCTTTTAGCAGCTTGCTGGCCTCCTCCTTAGAAGCTTCTAGGTCAGCAGGCCCACTCTACCATTTCTCTACAGACACTGGTGATAAATGATTGCTAAGATAAAAGTGGAAAAAACAAAACATGAGCTGCCTGTACTGTGTGTCTGTGTGCACTCCGTAGTATAATTGACTGTGTGGCAGTGCAGTAAACTGGGGACCACCTGCAGTCTGACTGGACTTCTGTCTACCCTCTCTTTCATAGGAATGTAGCTGCTTTCATTAACATCTTTTCCTAATTGACTTTTTTGAGAGGTTTTTGGACTCTTCCTGAATTTAGGGAGAGAACATCTACTGGGTTCTTCCCATACAAAAGCCAAGTGCCTTTTTATTTTGCAGTTTTGCTCCATGTTGGTTTTCGATGGCTTTTGCCTGAGCAGATCCAAAGTCTGTTGTCTTCAATGTCTGAAGATTATCCATAGTTAGTATTTGAGGTATGCCTGGTTCTTGCTTTTCAACAAGTTCACTGCTACTCTTGCCTTAAAAGAATAGTGGAAATGTCTGCTGTCATCCCATCTCCTGCTTTCAGGAGGGATTAAATTCTGGGAATTAAGACACCTGGGAGGTTGACTTCAGACTGTTTCATTTACATGACTTTTGCAAGGAAGCAAAGGAATCTTAATGCTGGAGATTTAAGATAATCCCTGCAGAGAGTTTTCCCAAGACCTTGACTTTCACAGAACTGTAGAACAATTTGGATTGGAAGGGGCCTTAAAGGTCATCTTGTTCCAGCCTCCTGTCATGGGAAGGGACACCTTTGACTAGACCAGTTTACTCCAAGCTTCATCCAACCTGGGCTCAAGCGCTTCCAGGGGCAGGTCATCCACAGCTTCTTTGGGCAGCCAGCCTCACCATTCTCACCCACATCAGTTGATGAGGACCCTTAGCTTGCTTTTCAAAATCCCGTGGTGTGAATTATTTTTCCTTAGGATGTGATGCAGTAAGACCAAATCAAGTGTGTTTTGTATACCCAGCTGGAAGGGGCTCTGGCTGTCGCTGAGGGAGTGGCTGTAATTGCACCCCAGGCAGTGTGCTGTGCACTGGATGGTGATGTATGATGCTGGTTCAATCATCATCAGCTGTTCCTATGGCTCCCAGCATGATGATGGTCCATTTCTGCTGCTGAAGCACCAACACCTTGTGTGCCTTTGGACCTGGGTAGTGGTATTGGGCTGCTCACTTGCTCTTTAGTTTTGATCTAGTTTTGTACTGCTGCCAGAGATTTAGAAAGGGATGGTTGACTGTTGTGGTTTGCTTCAGCGAGTTGGGATCTGGTGGATGGGAAAAGGCGCTTTTAAACACAGTGGTGTTCACGACTTCGGTCTGGTGGTGACAGGACTTCACACAAACCTTTTAATTTTTCTGTGACGTTCATAATACTAATGCAGTGTGATTTGTGGCTGTTGTTTGTGGTTGTATGGAACAAAATGCTTTTTCTGTTCAGGTTTTCTTATATCTGGTACTTGTTCTAAACTATGCTTTCCCAGGGAGGTAGGAAGTGGTGTTCATACTCTGGAATGTGAGTGTTAGTGCGTGAAGGAGTTCGGAGAACTTTTTAGAGAACTGTAAAGGGAGGCAATATATTCCCACTGAAGCTGCTAAACAGCAAAAGCTTCTGTGAGCCCAGAGGCACACACGTTTTCTGTAAAGGCTGTTTTTAATCCTTCAGTTCCAAGATGTAAGAGGAGTCCTTCTCTCTTGATAATCGGTGGAATGTCCTTGCCATCAGCTTTCTCTCCTAAACTGCTTTGACTAGCACGTGGTGCTGGTCTAGACTGCTCTCTTCCTTCCCCTTGCCCTGGGGGTCTTTCTGAGCATCCATGTTCCACAAGCTCACCATGTGGGACTGACACAATGCAGCTTTTCTTGCTCTTCAACTTCCCTTAGTGGTAATTTGAAACATATTTTTCTTTCATGACTCTTAACTGTGTATTGTTCTGAAACTGCTCGTTTGGAAGGCTTCTTGGGTCGATATAGTGGACAGAGGGCCACAGGCTATCTCCTTAGCAAGGCAGAACTGGTGTGGGTTGCACTGAGGAGGTTTTTCTTCCCCTTCTTCAAAGTCAGCCCTTCAGTTTATCAGAAGCTAAAAGGATGTTTTTTCTCCAGTTGCTTCACTGAAATAGGGAGAAACAGGTCAGCATTGCATGAACCCATCTCTCCAACACATCCAGTGGTAAGAGGGAAGAAGGATCACAGCTCTTATCTTGTTCCACATGGATAGGAATAATAATATACTTCGCATATTTAAGTGCTGAGCTGTGACTGAATGCAGTACTAAAGCTTAGTTAAGGTCCCATTTAAGTTCCATTACTCTTCTCAGAAGAATAAGTCTAGATTACGTTTTCACAGAGCTGAGGTTTGCTGCAGTGCACAGGGAAGTCTTGGTATTTCAGTGTGTAAGATTTTGTTGTTGTGTATTTCAAGAAAAGCTTGTTTAAGCTTCTCAAGTCAGTGAGAACCAGTATGTTATCTTTTTGGGCTCATCTTTCCAGAAAAAATCCCTGAGCTTTAATCTTTGGTGGATCCTGATGCAAAGGTTACCAGGTTGGAGGGTACAAAAGTAATTGAAGTGACCTCAAACGGTTTTGTGGGAGTGCTCTCTGACCCTTACAAATTCTTCTGCCTGCAAATGTGTTAGTAAGTCCTGTCCTCTATAGGAGAATTCCAGTGCTAGCCTATATATTTTTATTAAGAAACTATCCTTGACTAAAAGACTGAGACAGCAATTTCAGTGGGGGGCACTCTGTCTCCCAGCTTTTTTGAAAGTAATCTAAAACCTTCATCTGTTGCTGAAGGATGCGGAATGAGTGCAGAAAATTAAGGAAAGCGCACCTTGTAAGTCACAATAATGTTGGTCTTAGAGGCTGCTGTAAATAGAGCAATTTGGGTGGCATCTTAGTTTTCAGTTGAAAGAATCAGTTCTTCAGTCTGAGGATAACTAGCAGACATCTGCTAGTCTTCAAAAAACAAGTTTATATCCAAATCTTCAACTTATAATTACTTTGGGAGATACAGTTTGATCATGTCAGTGTGACCAAACTGCAATTAATTACTGGAATCTTTCAGGTACCATTTTTTATGTTTAAAGTGGAGAGGTGATTTCTGCCACTGCTATAAAAAGCAAAAGTGCTTTAGTTAATAATGGCTGTAATTAAGAACTTGCAAATGTTTTCCAGGCTTGCTTTTTTCCTCATAAACTGTGTTCATGGTCCCCAAAGTGCCAATGGTACAAGTGTTGGTGTAGCAGATCGTGCAGCAGCAAAGGCTTGCACTGAAAAGCTCTGCTTACTTCCAAAACTGCTGAAATGCTGATTGTCTTATGTCAGATCCCTGTGGTCTAACATAATCGTGTCAATGGTGTGTTTAAGCTTAGAGTGGTTTTGTGTCTTGTGGCTCTTAAAGCATGTCTGGCATCTTGAGTATCAGTAGAAGCAGAGACTTTGAGAGTCAGGTTTGATTTTTCTGTGGGTGTGACGGCCAGGTGGTTTTGTCCTGCCTTTGTGCTGTTCTGCTGTGGAGAGGAGATAGGGATTCGTATGATTAACTTTTTTCAAGGAACTCTTCATTATGAGAGCTACTCAGGCTGGAAGGAGATTGGGATGGTTTGCACTTAGAGTTCTTTCCAAAGGAGCTACCCAGGAGAATATAGTGAATATTTTGAAATGATGTATGAATATTGGATGTCACCAGTTTCTCACAGTTGAAAGTATAAATCTTGGGGCTTTGAACCAGCCCTTTTATGTACAGCTGAAAGAAAAGATTTTACTTCTCTAGTGGGGAATATGAACGTTTCAGTCTGAGGGCAGGGAGTGAGTCCTACCTTTCTCCTTCAATTGTATGCACCAAACTAATTTTTCTTTAAAATTCTGCTCCCACGTCTTTATTTTCCCACAGGTGCTTTTTCACGTTCTTAGTTTGGGCAATTGTGGCAGATGCCAGTGCATTCATTATGTTTTTGCAGTGTGTACATAAATGCTGCTACGCTTGTGCTGTTTGTTCTGTTAATACAACACAGTGTCTAAAGTACCTGTTCGTTTGTTGGTGATTAGGTATCATCACTCCTGTGATGCAGATTTTTCAATTTCCTGTCAAAGAGTTGACAGTATTTTAGTTTCAAAAGTTTAGACTCTTCTGTTAAATGCATCACATCGGTAGTAAACTGACACTCCTTTTCTTTCTCCTTTCAGCCAGATAATGAAATCTCTTCAGACTGCAATCATGTAAGTATTGCTTTGTTTATTCAGTCTCTAACTATGGCATTTGCACCTCCTATCCCTTGTGAACTGGAGGTACTTGGCATAGTTTGGTACTTTGCAAAGGTTATTAATCAAGGTGCATTAAGGTTTCTGTACTGGCCTTTGGAGGAAGAACACAAGATGACTTCTTTAACCCAGTATATAACCACGTTGGTCTTGAGGGAGACTTCAGAGTGGAACATTTTTAAGAACTTTATAAACTGTACTTCTGTATCAGGGGAGGATAGCAGACATCTTTCCTGTTCCATAATTGGGGGGTGGTTCCCGTGAGTTACTGGTAGCAACGTGATGTGTTCCTTTTGGGAAAGATGTGAACAGTCCTGAATTTAAACTCTTAATTTCAGCTGTTGACACCTTCTGTATTACTTTCACAGCTGCTAAATTCTTAGACTCGCTTGGAAAATGCTGTGGGGGTGTGATATTTAGAGGCAGTTTGAGATACTTGGCTGGTTTTAGAACAGATTTCCTCTCCGCACTGTGTTTAACAGTGAGCAAACTATTAGCCAGTTTTTGGGCTGTCAAGCTGACTCTTCAAATCCTAAGACTCTCAAAAAAAAAAAAAAAGTTTAAAAATTCATTGCTAAGGTTGGTATTAGTTTATTTTGGTTTTTCTCATTTGTATTCTGTCAGTGCACACCATATCAAGATCCTTAATTGCTTGGTTAGCCCTGAACACAGACAGACAAGTGCATGCCTCAATGACAGTCTTGATTTTGGATGCTTGAGAAGCTGTATTTTGCTTTATTATTGGAAGATATATTCCAGAGATGAAACCCGGCCATGCTGTACAACCAGTAATTTCCAACTGTGTTTATAAATTAACCTTTAGCACTGCCTGACTTAGTTGGCAGCTGTAATTCTCTGTTGTGCAGGGTTGGATCAGATGAAGGGCACAATGTGTTTCTGTTTAAGTCTTTTTGGAAAAGAGAAAACTCCAGTAATTAGAATGTATCTGCCTGACATTTAAGTGTGCCAGCAAAAATTACCTGAATGAAGAAGAAATTGAGAATTCTAGAAATCAAAGTTGGATCTTTCTTCTGCCTAGATTAAGTGATGGCATCTCTGCTTCAAGGCAAATGTTAGGTGGATATGGATTATGGAAGCCATTCACAAATAGGAACTGTGGGCAAAGTCTCATTTCCCAGGCAGAAATTGAAGGGATGTGATAAAAACTAGACCGCAGAGAGGTTGTCTCATGTCCAACTGTTTTCTTTGCCTCTCTCTGCAGTACAAGTGCTGATCATCCCCTGGAAAATACTGCCTAGTGCTAAAACCAGGAGTTTTAAGCTGCAAGTTGAACCTTCTTTCTGTTTGTGGGAAGGTTCATTTGGAGAGCATCTCATTTTGAGACTCTGCAAAGTGTGAGATTACAAATGCAGAGATGTATTCTCACCTTGTGTCCTCGTTCTTGTACTTCCACTCCTGCCTGGGAGAGACCTACAGCACTCTTTGCAAGGGCAGGTTCCTTGTTCATTCACTTTTATTTATTAAACCTCATGTTTACAATTTACTCCATCTGTAACACCCTACTTTCCCATCCCCTCCTTTTTTAACTTTTCACAGCTCCAAAACTATGAGAGGTGTGGAAGGTGATGCAGTTATGCTGATTTTGATTTTCTCTCTGTGCTTCTACCCTCCTACAATGGATGTGAAACTTCTTTCCTTGTGTAGAGCATGTGATTGTGTTTTCCCAGTGTTTTGTGTACAATTGAAATGTCAAAGTATGATCATTTTTTTTCTTTTTGATATTCATTTGTCATGAAGGCAGAGTTTTTTAAATTAATTTTTAAAACTTCTCAATCTTTAAGTTACTTAAAAATGTTTAAATGCAACTTAAGTTCCTAAAAAAACAGATGAGATAGTAGAGCAATCAGGCAACACTTCAGCTATTAATTTACTGAGGTTTCATGACCCTACCCTGTATTTTCACTTTATGGTGCCTCAAGAGGGCATCTGGGATATATCTATCTATCTATATATATATATCTGCAGGGTGTGACATGCCCAAGACTGATTCTTGCACAGTGACCCTGTGCATCGAGGCTCCTTCATGAGCTCATTGCTGGCTCCTGGAAGAACAGTTGTCCTTACAGAGGCATTTTGCAGTCTAAGCTGTAATGTATCGTATGCTTAGCAAGAGAGAACCTCCTGTAGGTTTGAAATATATCTGCATCCAAATGGCTGCCTGGTTGCAGCCCTCACAGAAGGATCAAGCTACTTTGTTTCCTGCCCTTTTTGCTAGGTTTTTATAAGGTTTTCAGCACGAAATTTGCTCCTATTGAGTATTTAATTTGTTTAGATCACTTGCGTCAGGCAGACACAGCACAGCACAGAAAGGTGTGGTGGGCTAAAGGTATTGCTAAATATGAAGCAGGTAGCAAGTTAAAGCTTTCATTGTTTTATCCTTTCAGTTATGAAATATTCTTTGTTATATTTGCTTTTAATGAGTCACCTCATGACCTTGCAGAGAGATTTCTGACAGCCTGAATTTGTTCAGTATGAGAAAATTATTGCAGAAAGGAAGGGACAAAGTTGTTGTCAAGGAGACTACTTATTGATCATTGCACTGTAGAAGGATGATAATACAGATTGAGTATAAATGATGTTTCTGAAGCAAAATGTTTGTTATTCTCCATGGAAAGCTCTTAAACACCCTTTCTGCAAATGCTTTCTCTATAGCTCTTGTGGAACTATAAGCTGAACCTGACTACAGATCCAAAGTTTGAATCCGTGGCCAGAGAAGTCTGCAAGTCTACTATTGCTGAGGTAAGCCAGGAGGAAGGCATGGCTGCTCTTGTGGCTCTGAGGCTTTTCCATTTCTATGTGATAGTGAATTAATGTGTTAATAGTGACTTGGGGAAGCTCTAGTCTCATATACCAAAGTTCTACCTGTAATTAGTTCAATCTCCTTGCTGAAGAAGCCAGGTACCTTAGTGGTACCAGGTAAAGGGATGGGAGAAAGAAATGCTGAACTAACAACCCACCAGCTCCTACCAGACCCTTTGTCAGAAATCTGTTGTGAATTGGATTTGTCCCCTCTTTATCATGTGTTTGACATTTATAAGAATGTTGTTGTAGCGGGGATTCTGCTGAATTTAACATAAGGCTGGTTTTGGACGGTGTCTTGCTAGCAGAAGAGATAAGCACACAGACATCTAATGATAATCAACTTGAGGGTTTTTTTCAAGTTTCAAAGGGTAGTTACTCCAAGGATACTGTGTTAGGAACTTCCTCTTTTTAGGTTGCACTAGGAGCTAGTGCTCTGCATCTCAGGCATCCACACACCTTGGTCCAGCTTCAAAGATGACTTGATCAGTCATTTCTTTCCTTATGCTCTTGCTTGAGCTCTTTAGGCTGTGTGCTCATGTGGGAGCTAGCCAAGCTGAGGTCTCTTCCTCTGTTTGTGATGGTTTTCAGCTAGACTTAGGGAAGCAGTGGAAGCAAGGCTCTCTGCAGCTGTACAGGTTTCAGCTGACTTAATTCAGTCACTAATCTGTACTCTCAAAAACATTATTTGTATATCCACCAATATAATGTGACCTAGCCATAAACTTGACTTTTAAAAAACCAATCAGTCTGCTCTAGTGTAAACTGTTTAGTGTAAGGAGAGATCAAAAAAATACTTATTAAAAGAAGGATAGAAGATGAAACAGTGGAAGGAAGACAGCTTGCATCGAAGGATTGTGTTTTAGTTGGAGTTTGGTAACTCCCAAAAGGAAACACTGCTAAATCTGTTGAATCCCACTTTTTTGCGATCGTAGAAAAGATCGTGTTTTTCTGGTTTATGTCATATGGCTGCTGCAGAATTTTTACAACCAAGGCATTCTTGAAAATGCTCTTTTAATCATCTGTTTAATTACCATTTTTATACAGTGGCAGTCTGGCATTGCTGTAGACGATGCCCTCTAAATCTAGGATATGATGTTTAAAAGCAGTGGGAAGAGGATACATTATTTTAGGATTTTGCCATTTGGTGAGTGGTTTTTAGTTAAAGAAAAAGGTTAGATAAGGAACAATAATCTCATATTTGATCTTCCAGTGTTTATTACTGAGGCAGGTGCATAAACCATTCCACCCATATTTTTTAAAGGTACTTCTACAAAACACTTTAAAACAGATATATGAGGAGTATATGCCCTCTATTTATAATATTAACCTATTCATATTCCCACTATTAACCTATTCCTTAAATTCCCACTAACAAGTGTAGGTGACTTTTTTCCGGGTGAATGAGCTCTGTTTAAAGTATTGCTTTGCACTAAGAACAAAATAGAACTAGAAGAGCAATTCCTAGAAAAAGTCATTTGGGAAATGGTGACTGACCCAACTGGGTATGGGTATGTTCTGAAAAGTGCACCTTTAATTTTATCAGCTAAGTACAGTTTTAAATTTCAATTTCTTTTTTTCTCAGCTGTTGTGGTTTTTATAAATTCTGGCAAGAGCTTTAACCTAAAATTACAGTTGGCTACCAGATAACAGTGGTTGTTTCAGAAGTGGCCTGGTAATAACATGATCGCTTGGTCTTTTCTGCAGTTTAGTGGCTCAGGCCATGGAGCTCTGGGGCTATTTCCAAAACCAGGCTCTTCCAAAAGCAGCATGTTGCTGTTGTGCACTGGTTTGGCTCGCACTACTTGAACTGAAGTACAGCCAAACCAAAGATGGAGCTTTCTCAGAGAGCACTTGCTCAACTCTGTCCTGTTCACCCTGCAAGGATCCTATGTGTTTTCACTTTAAAATGTATTTTACACCTTATCTGTAACAATTACATTGACCTTAGTAACTGTTTTTCTAGTAGCTATTTAGATTAAATATAAAATGTTTCACCAGCTTACATCTGCCTTCAAATAAAGATGTTTAAAATGTTGAATGTTTTATTTGTTACACAGAAAGTAATGGCCTCATAAGCTGAGGCAGAGATCTCTTTTATTCATCTAGTCTGACCTGTGTGAGTCTGTCACAGGGTGCCCTGAGTTATTCTTGTTTGAATTAGAATATATCTTCCTAGAGACAGCTCTCCATTTTTTAAAATTTCCAGTATAAATATTCCAACTTGGTATTTGAGAAACGATAAAATGGTTTCCTGCCTGTTCCCTTAGCGCTGCCCTTGCTTGTTATCTGAAACTGCCAGAATTATTGATTGCCATAGATCTTCCTTGAGATTGATGAGCCCTTCAGTATTTTTACAGGGACAAATCTTTGATGTAATCAAGTCAGCCCATGTATCTATTCCTTGCAAACCTGTCAGCTCTGAACTTTAGTGTCTGCCTGCCAGGAGTTCTTTCTGCAGTGTTACGGCTGCTATTTTCAGCACGCTCCTGAGCAAGGACCATGAAAACTGGGCAAGTATTTCAGCATGGGCTTGCCAGGGTTAAAGAGTTGTCTAGTCTTAGTGCTTCTTGGAGCAAGGCATTGCACTGCTCCTATTGAAAGATTCCTCCAGGGACCATCCTTAACTGATAAGTAACCATGTTTTCCCCTTCCTTTGGAAAGACACTGTCAAAACTGCCTGCATCTTTCACTTCCAGAGGTGGTGGGTTTGGCCTGACCTGTCTGCTTCCCTGAGCAGTGCAGGCTGTGATTTATATTGGGGACCTGTCTGTTCTTGTACGCTGCTTTTCCAATCCCCGCACAGCCTTCAGCTTTGGTTAGCTGTGATCTTTACTTTTTTTAGACCCACTGAGTAAAATGGTTTTAGTACCAACAATCAGTTCATGCAAGAGCCTCATAGAAAAGAATTTGATGATGATTTTCCTTTATAGTATTTTTCATCTCCCAGCAAGTTATAAACAGTTCCATAAATAGTGTTGACTTTTGAATCAGTATCACTTCTGGCCAAAATCTTATATTGTAAGAGGTCAGGTGGCTAATGGGGGTCTAAGTATGATTTAGAGATGTTGTAATATGCTCAGCTTTCTAAATAAAGGTTTGTCAAACTAGCATTTTTCCTACAAGTCTACTTGATTGCAGGGGTTCAGTGTAATTATAAAAGACGATTACTGAGCAATAGAGTTTATAATCCTCAAGGTCGCTGTGTTTGCTTTTTTTGGATGCTGGCACACATGAGATTTCTCATTTCTGAAATATTTTCAATTATTCTGACTTACTGAAAATCAAACTAAAGCCTAGAGGGTTTCTTTGCTAGCAGATTTTGAAGCTACAGATGCAAGTTTCTTTGAGGATTTTCTTATAAGGTTAAATTGAATAGCTGCAGCCACTGTAATTTTCTATATTTTTTTTTTTCCCAACAGATAAAGGAGTGTGCAGATGAACCAGTTGGTAAAGGGTTCTTGGTGTCATGTTTGGTGGATCACAGAGGCAACATCACTGAGTACCAGTGCCATCAGTACATCACTAAAATGACAGCCATTATCTTCAGCGATTATCGCTTGATCTGTGGCTTCATGGATGACTGCAAAGCTGACATCAATCTCCTGAAATGTGGCAGCATTCGACCTGGAGAAAAGGTATCTGGAGAACATGTAGATTGTCAATAGACTCGTAAAAGTCTTTCACTTCAGGAAGCTGATGTGGAGGCTCTGCAGTAGTATTACTGTCTTACTTGCAACTGAGAAAATACATGGTGTATCTCATCTGTGTGAAAAGGGTGATGTCCTGATTGTTTGCAGTTCATTTTTAATAAATATGCATTTGTTCCTCTGTGAGGAACTGCTAGGCAGACTTTCATTTGTCTTTCCACACCCCATTACAGGTGATCTGGCAGGTAGCTGTCTCTTTGATGAGGCCCTCTCAAGCTCGACTCAGTACAGTGAATCCAAACAATAGATTTAAGCAAGCCTATTGCTTGGCTTATTTCACAGTCTGGTTGGGTCTGGCAGGAAGGTTATCGAGGTGGTGATGCCTGTTCTACAACCCATTCTGCTTTCTGGGCTGTAGTTGATAGACTGGATCGACAACTTTTATCTGTTTGCTTCTCCTTTCCTCTGCCCCTACAAAATCAGTTGAAGGGCACAGGGTAGTTCAGACTTGCCAATACTGTCCTGGTTTTACTAAATCGGTGTTCTGCTATGTGAGACTTAAGCAGAAATTGGTACAAAGAACGGTTTATAGTGACTAGATGTGGGATTATTTTCAAGTGACTGTCTTTCCCTGTCTACTTCAGCATAGCTAATGCAGGCAGCAATTATGTAGTGCTGCAGGAATTAGTGACTTTTCTACGATAAGTTTTTGTGTTTAAGGTTGAAGTTAAAATTAGCATATCAACTTTTTACAGTGCTTTTTAAATTATAGCTTTTATGCTTATAACAATTAGACTCATAAATGAGCTATTAATGAAGGGGTTTGCAATAAGAGACACATTTTTTAGTTAAAAAAAGAAGCTTTCCTAGTTGTTTGAGATATTCACAGCTATAAGCAGCTAGTGTGTTAAATCGAAGTTTCTAATGTATTCCAGAAGACTTAGCTGAGCCATAGAAAGCACAAAAATAAGGACTCATTTCTGGAAACAAAAGCAAAAGCAACCGTAGAAGTGGGAGGAACTTGGATGTTCTATAGATTCAGACTGGTAACAGCTGAGTAACTTGCTTTCTCCATAAAGTAAAGGCTCTCTTGTAATACTGGGCTGAAAGACCTCATGAAACGAGAATGAGAAATTGCTTTTAACAGTCAGTATAGAATCAGAAGTGTAGCATGTGTCCTGTGTGTCAGGTCTGCATATTACCTGTGGCTTGACCAAATTTAAATAAATTCAAATACTTGAGTTAACACTGAGGGGATTTTGTAAGCATGAACTAAATCTCATATGGTAGGAGCGCAGCCAGTGTGGGCAGGCCTGTGTGTGTGTAACTGTGCACCACCCACCACGTTGGTCAGTTCAGGCAGGTGATAGGGGAGGATGGCTGGGGTGGCTGAGGTCACAAGGCACCAGAGAGAGGGAAACTTCAGGTCACCAAGTTTCTGTGGGCTAGCAAAGTGATCACTAACCAAACTTCTATGGGTTTTACTATGGCTTTTGCATATTCCTCACTTTCTTGGTACCCAGCCCAGAATATTGTGCCTTGGTTTGTGAAAGCCTTGCAGCCTGTCATATATCTTTTGTTATGCTGTCATCCTTGGCACTTGGAGCAATTGAAGTACTCTATACTGCTATGGAAACAGCTATAAATGGCTATGCAAGCGTTTCTTTTGTTGGTGTTCTGTTCTATCCCTTTGCTGCTTTGGAGAAATCTAATTTGCTCCCATCAGATGCTGGTTAAGGTTTTATTTCCGTGCTGTAGCTCCTGAGAGTTACCTGTAGAGAAACAGTCATTACCCTTTTATATGACTGAAGGTAACTGTGAATTTCATAAATAGGACCTGGACACCTGAGGAGGAAGATGGCGGAAGAGATTCTCTCTCTCTTTTTTTATGGAAATAAGCACAGCTAGACCATGAACTCCATCCACATCAGGCAGCTAGTAGATTGCAGTATGATAGCTTCATAAGAATAACTGGGGTAAACTGGCATTTTAAACTGTGAAAGGCACTTAAATTGATAATCTGGAATTACCCTGCCCCTTGAAGCTTCTCTTCTAGCTAACCACGTTCCTTTTCCATACTTCTTTTGTTTCAACTTACTCGATGTTCCTAATTGAATTCTGTTCATGCTGAGTTTGTTGCTTCTGATGTGGTGGTTTCCGTGCTTTCTTTTCACACATTTCCAGTTAGGTTTCTGCTCTGTAAGAGCAATAAAGTTCAGCTTAGAAGTCTTGATCTGATCCTAGACTTCATTTTGCTGTATGTAGCAGAAAGGCTGCAGATGTGTCATTTGAAAGCCCTAAGTTTTCTAACATTCCTGTGTTGTGGAGGTGTTGGGGGGTGTGTGAGGGGGGTATTTTTATCTTTTTCCAGCTAGTGGAGAAACATTTAATAGTAGTTTCAGTCACCTCTCCAGTTGGCTGTTGTGTTTCATAATGAATTTGTTCTCCTGATATTTAAAAGTTATTTTATCTTCATGCAATAGGGATCTAATTTGAAATTGAAGTGGGTAATTGCAGTGGAGCTTTTCTTCAGCTGCTGATTGAAATGAGCTACTATCCCAATCCTGGTCATATCCAGGATTGTATCAAACTAGTGGGTAGTGTGTAGTTGCCAGGGGTGCTATTTAGCCATGATGCCCAAACTGTAGTTGATTATTTGCCATAATGAAGGCTACATAAGCATCAGTTTTACATCTCTTGTAGTGCTTTATCAAATAACAGTATTTTTCCTGAAGGAAGAGGCCTTTAGAGACCATTGTTTTCTTGATTTGGTTTTGTTTTTTACCTCTAAGTGCTTTGAATACAGTTGCTCTCTTTCCTTAGTTTCACAAAAATACTGGACATAGAAGAAACTGAGTCTAAATGGGAAGAGATTATAACATTCAGCTCAGTCTTTGTTTACTCAGTGTAGTAGTATAGCAGTGCATGTGTAGTATTGTGCAGTATACTGTCATCTGAATTATTGGGAATTAGCTAATCCAAGAGACCTCCCAGCATCCCTGGTGTGTGGGTTAGCCAGGTGGAACGCTGAACTGGAGCTCCCAGTAGATCTGCTGGGTGGTTTTCCGTAGCCTGGCTGCTCTGGCTCCAGCAGGTTGGCACAATTGTCCAGTGCAGAGTGCTGTGCTGATGAGACAGGTTATATTTTACTCTCCTGCCTGCTGGTACTTTTTACTCTTCATTCAGTTTTGATCACTTTTCTAACTTCTCTCTGCAAGGCTACAGCTGGAACAGATGTGTACTTGAGGCATGTCAGGTTTCAGACAGAATAAAATCCTTTCCGGGAAACTTCTGAAAAATGACAAAAAAACCCCAACAGTTGCAAAGCCTAAACTATACTGGGGGGAAAGTAAAATTTCCAATGGAAAATGAATAGTAAACCCAATGTTTTTAAAATTCTGTTTTGACCTAAAGCTGCATGCTTGAAGTTTGAATTTTAGTCATAGGATTTAAAATCTCCCAGAGTGTTGTGCTGAAGGGAATTTGCTTGGGCACGTTTAGAATTAAGTTCCATTCTTCTGTGGCTCAAAGTGCTGTGGGACAGTACTGGAAACCTACTTGTATCCTTTATGTATCTAGGTATATCCTTTCATAAAACTATGAAGAGTTTCAAGATTCTCTGGACTAGATAATTAATTACCTGGTATGTTTTACAGATATTTGCAACTTTCAATTAAAATCCTCCGTTTAAAGCTTGATAGTGGTGGTGAAGCTATGTTCCAAGAACCATGTGTGGTTTTTAGATTTAAGCTCTTGTATTTCAGTTATTTCTTCAGAGAAATGAGGCCTAGCCTTTGTCAACAGGCAGAAGTTTTGCACTAGTCCTGATTTATGGAATGAATTTAGAGATTTTGAACTGCAATGGAGGTTTTCTGACAATGGGTGCTGGACAGAGGAAAATATTTTTTGGGATTCATTCCACAGCAGAGCTGCAGCAGGTGTTTCACCCTTGTACACACCAGGCAGCTGGTGCTGGAGCAGGACTGGGAGAGCTCATGCTGTGGGATGATGACCCTTGACTTCGGTGCCTCTGAAGCTGAGCTAACCGTGCAGGACTGTTGGCACATGGAATGCAGGTGGGAACAGGCAGCTGTTGTGGTGTAAAGCTGGGTAGTTATGCAGGTACCACCTATGTGTGTCAAAATTGTGCTCCCGTCCTTGGGATGAGCCTTGATTGCCAGCTGCTTTAGAACAGGATGCTTGACTGCAGCTGTACACACATTTGTTTTCCCTTCCAGTCTGCAATAAGAGATAGTACAATATTGAATACAGTAGGTGTTACCCAGTAATTAAAGCTTGAAGTGATATTTCTCTAAATCGTGTTTGTAGAGTCCCATGCTCTGTTTGGCAGTAGTGTGGGTGCCTTCGTGCATTTTTGAGGAAATGAAGAATCAGACTCTCCTTAAAATTGCTTAACTAGTCAGCACTAGCACTCTAGGAACCTGATCTGCCTGAAAATGAACCCCAGATTAGGCCAGTAAATCTTCAAACAGTGTCATGTGGGCACAGCAACCGTAAGGGCACCACAAGGTGGCATGTAAATGCTTGATGGTTGGAGGAAAGGGCTTGTTTCAGGAGGCAGATGGGTTTGTTTGTGTGTTTCTGTTCAGTCGGACATGTTTTAAAATTGCTCTAACACAGGGCAACAGAGTAGCCAGCACTTCAGGGTGATCTGCCCAAATGTGAAAATCCTATTAGCAAAGTAATGCAATAAATGAGCCGTTTCATGTTGTATCCCTAAAGTGGAACAGCAAACATTCAGCATCCAGCATATGGAAACCTGCTTTCCAGATTTCCTATTAAAAATGGGTTTACGTGCATATATAATATGTCTCTGACCAGGAATCTAAACCCAAGCTGCAATAGACCAGGAAACTTCTGATTTTCCTAGCAGGAAAAGCTTGTCTTGTGCCCTCCTTGCTAGCTTGCAAGGGAAAGCTGCAGGTGAGTGAAAGTAACCTTGGTCTGCCTTGCCTCTCAGCAACTTCACTTAGGCAGGAGCAAAAATGTACCAGAGGAGCTTAAAATGGTTGTTTTCAATCATTCACACGTGACATCTTCTCAGCTGTAATTACTACCTGTGACTGACCATGAGGGTTTGCAGAACAGTGCTTGTGCTTGGCACAGTTGTGGATAAATGACAATTTTAAGTGACGTGGCAAACATACTTCAGAGTAGTATTCCTGAGAATGCAGATTTGAGGTTCAGTCCTAAAGGGACTGTTGATACATATTTCTTCAATATACCTACTCAGCGTATGGAATTGGATAGTTCTCACTCAAAGAAATGGGCAAACCAAAATAAGGAATTGGGGGGATGAGTTTTGGGTTTTCTGCTTTCTTTTTTTTTTTTTTGTAGGAGAAAACTGCTTTTAGTCTTTTTAAACTGATGGTATTTCTGGGTTGTGTTTACAAGTTATCAACCAGTTCTGCCTGTGCTCCAAGCATAGCAGAACTAAGACAGAAATCAAAGGCTACCTGTGTAAGGAGACACGTCAGAACAAAAAGATTTGGGAGAGTTGCATGGACATGTTTTATGGAGTCTGCTCTCTTACTCATGCTCCTGTAACAGCAGTGGATGATCTGCTTGACAGAGCGAGCTGAAGGGATGGCTCCTAAATGGTGACTGCAAATGCCAGGCTGGGTGATTCAGCTGAATGTGAACGTGCATGCCTTGTTGCATACTCAGACAGTATAAATTTAGTGGCAATATCCTCTCGCAGCAGAGCAGCATAAATTAAGGTGGCCTTCACATGAAAAACTTGCAGAACCTTGAGAAATCTGTCCCAGTAGTCTGTTAGGTGAACCAGACCTTCTACAGAGGTATGGAGGGTGCATAGTTCTCTTTCTTAGCACGTAAAAAGCATATAGGAAGCTAAGTGGAGCTTTGCTGAGCTTTGTCCTGCCTCCTTTTCAAAGAAAGCACAGGCTCTCTGTGTTTATTGGCAGTTGCTTCTCACAGTCCAAGAGTGTCTCCAGGTCTGCGGGACAGTGGATGTGGTGCACTGCACTAGGCCAGAACTGTTTTGTCTGAGACCTCTGTCTTCTCTTGAATGCTTTGCATTTTATTCTCTTAGTGGAGGAATTAGCATTGAGAAGCCTACATTGGTCAAATCTCCTTTGTGGCCTTTTTTGTATCATGAATTTTCACCACCCAAACTGAAGGTTTGTCTTGGCATGACAAAACTATGGTTTTTCTCTCTCCAAGTATCTTCTTAATGTGATGCTGTTCCTTGCTTGTTGCTATGGTGCCAAGAAAGCTGTGTCAGATTAAAGATAATTTGGCTGTTGTGGTAAACTGTTCTGAGCAGTGTGACTAAGTAATGATAATCTTGTTAAGTCACATTTAAACAAACCCACAGCATTGGAGGGGGGATTTCATGGTGACCATAAGTGGGATGGTGATGTATGAAGTGTGGTTAGTGCAGGTCTTAATTGTTGCCTCCTCTGAATTTAAATGCGGTTTAGGCTAACTGTTGGGAAGTCTATATGTAGACAGTTCGTTGCTTAATTAATGTGGTACGTAGCCAGAATCACAGAGCACTTGATTATGTAAAAGCTTACAGATGTCTTGTTCTCCCATAGGATGCTCACTCACAAGGTGAGGTAGTGGCATGCCTAGAAAAAGGCCTGGTAAAAGAGGCAGAGGAGACTGATCCTCGAATCCAGGTTTCTGATCAGTGTAAGAAAGCAATTCTTCGTGTAGCTGAACTCTCTTCTGATGACTTCCACCTGGACCGGCATCTCTACTTTGCATGCCGAGATGACAGAGAGCGATTCTGTGAAAATGTGAGTACTTTCCTCTTCCTTTCTCTCTACAGTAATTCATTAAAAAAACCTAAAACCTTTCTGGAAAAAGGAACAGAAGGAACCTGTAGACTGGAGTGATATTGTGTAATACTCAAGACAGACACTGTAGCTATCATTTAGCAATAATTCCAGTATTAAATTCACTCACCCAACAAACACACATTATTTCCAATGGGTTAATGAACTGAGTTGGCATAAATGGTTTAATGAGCATCAGAGCTGGTGTGACAGGGAGTGGGGGAGGAAAGGCAGAGGTGGGTGACCACTCCTTTCTACAGCTGTGAGCTGTTGGTCAGGGTAAGCCTGGTCTGACTGTACTTGCAGCACTTCTTATGCCTAGAGCGTGCGCTCAAGAGCTGCATTGTTCAGTCTCAAATAGCTTGTATTAGCTGAGAGTTTTCACACTAAAAGGGTGATGAGCATGACCAGATTTTTTAAATGGAATAAAATAGAAAGGATTTTTATTGTATAGAAACTATTGCTGTCATTTGAAGTATTAACTGGAATATATTATTAGTTTTAAAAAATTCTCTTCAGGTGTAGTTGAGCCTTCTCGTTAAGTGTCACAAGTCTTATCTTTAATGGCAAATGTTACTGTTCTGTTTCATAGACTCAGGCTGGGGAAGGCCGAGTATACAAGTGCCTCTTTAATCACAAGTTCGAAGAATCAATGAGTGAAAAGGTTCGTATCCTGGTGAGACAAATCCTTACAGCAGAAATCATCAGATCATTCCTCAGTCTAGGCTGCATTATTCTTTTCCAGTGTTACGGAAAATCTGTCATCTTCGTCGCCAGATAATCGTCTGCTTTAACAAATGCTTTTACTTTGATATTTTTGTCTTTCAAGTTTCAGTCTTTAAAGGGTTTAAATAAATCAGAGCTTTTGGGTGGGTAATTTGGGGAGGCAGACATGGAGCTCAAGTGGTAGCATTGTGATTGACTGCTTAAAGTAGCAGTCACAGCATGCTGGGGTAAGCCTTCGATAAATGCTGTTCTAATTGTACAGATTAGAAACAAAAAGGAAGCTGTGTTTGTTTCACTTGTGTTTTCAATCATCACATTCTGTTGTGATGAAAGTTTTCTTTCTGGTTTTCTTGATGTGGTTTTCAACAACAGGAAGAAAAGTTGTTTTAGAAAGCTAGTCCTGAAGAGTTTGTGTTGGTATAGGTGCTTTGTCAAGGCAGCAATGCCTTCAGTGATTTTGGGAGCAGCATCATGGTGCTTGGGATTATATATCTGTCAGAAAGGATACGAAGATGAGTATCTGTAAAGATCACCTCAAAGAAGATCTAGTGAAGGAGCCTGATTCAGAGTGCTGGACGGATCAGACTAATTTCTTTTTTGTAAAATGCATTTGCTTTCTGACAACTTAGTTCCAATGAACAAATTCAAATCTGAACGAGTGGTCGCTGAGGACTTGAAAGAAAGCTCCATTTTGTAGAAGCATATTACTGAAATGAACTGCTCCTGTTGCTTAACCTCTTTTTTAGTTACACAGGGACTGTGGTAGTTTTTGAAGGGTGTTTCCCGTGACCAGCTGACTGAGGTATGAATGTATGATGTAGAGAGGCTAGACCAAGCTGCAGCAGATGACTTCGTAGAGAGAGAGGGATGGATGCTCTGAGGACACAGTTTGCAGAGCAGAAGGAGCACTAAATGTAGTTCTCACTCTTGAAGCTGCCAAGGTTGGACCATCTGCAAAGTCACTGGTTTTGTAGAAACTGTTACCCAGCAAAGAGTCCCTCCTTGCTGATGGCATCGGCTGCTGCATACACATGTAGCCAGCAATAGCTGCTTGTGGGTGGCTTGCTATTTGTCATCCAAAACCGGTTCCCAGGCTGTATCCAGCCTTTCCCTACTTCAGGTGATGAGATATCTGTGAGCCTGTATCTCCCTATGTGCAGAGCTGTAAATTTGTCCAGTCCCAGCATGTGAGACTGCACAGGAGCATGAAAGGGGGAGTGGGAATATCTTGGAGCAGAGCTTTCCAGGTCTTCAAGTAGGTGTGGGAAGGAGGGAATGAAGTCAAAAACCCTGATGTAAGGAAATGGGGAGCGGGTTTTAGGGTTTTTCTGTTCTTTGTGCCAAGGTTGCTCCCTCTTTTCCCCACCCTACATATTCACTGTTTTCCTTCCTTTCAAGTGGGCTGGGAATGGAGAAATTTACTTGAGCTATTCTGAGTTATCTGCTGCCCTCAGATTTAATTTTCACATAATTTAAACCAAAAGCAGTATTTTTACAGTCCCTTTTTTGGATGAAATTTGGAGAGTTGTTCTTGCAGCTGCTGGGTTCAGGTTTGGCCACAGTGCAACCTCATGAACCTCCCCAGTTGTGGAAAATGGCTAGAAATTCCCACGGTTAGACTGTTTTATCTGCTGTCATCTGTGCAGCGCGTTGCAGAACAAATCCAAGAAATGCACTATTTTGTAAATGCAACTGGAAAAAGTTATTTCTTGAGGGCATGGGGTGAGCATGTACCACAGCTGGGATAGATGTCAACAACTGCTCCTAGTTACCACGAATGAGTCACGCTCTCAGCCATAGCTCTTCGCAAAAAGCTGGATGAATGTGCAGTTTTGAGAACTGCTCTGCAGAGAGCTGCTCCCTTTGAAACCCCTGATCCGTTGACCTCGGTGTGCATTGTTAACTGTGTAGTTTCTATGAGACAAATGAAATTTAGCTGCAGCCTATCTTAAACACATGAATTTAAAAGCATCAGTTGTTTTTTGAGATGCAACTTGAAAACTCAACAGCAGCAGGTCCAGCTCTCTGCTACCAGCACACAGAAGCTCATTCCACCATCCCAATGTGTCTCCTGCAGTGTCGTGATGCGCTGACGACCCGTCAGAAGCTCATCGCCCAGGACTACAAAGTCAGTTACTCACTGGCCAAGTCCTGTAAAAGTGACCTGAAGAAATACCGCTGTAATGTGGAGAACCTACCCCGCTCTCGGGAAGCCCGGCTTTCCTATCTGTTGATGTGCTTGGAGTCCGCTGTGCACAGAGGTAAGTGGAGTTCAAGACTTGCTGGCACCTTGGTTTTAAAATGAGGGACCTTCAATTTCATGTATTTACAGTCCTCTTCTCCAAGAATCTTTTCCCAAACTTTGTTTCAAAGACAAATTTCCTCATCATGGTGCTTTCATCAGTGTTGTTTTGACGATCAGAATAGCTGAGTAAACCCCTCTGCCACTGACTCCTTTTGTGCAGACAAGAAGTTTAAAATGCAAAATAGCAAATCCCACTTGGACTGCTGATGTGTAGTTGCAAATCCTTCTATTCACTGTGAATTCAAGCAGCTCTTTTCTTCCATTGTGTAGTAAGCATTAAATATGCTACAAGGTTAAAACACAGAATAGAGAACCTGTTTATCCTCACTCAGGGAAAACCAGGGATACTCAGTCCTCCTGCCTGCTGTAAATAATGTAATTTCCTGCAGTTCAGTAGCTTGGGTAAAACCTTTATTTCTCTGACTCTGGTTTTTCCCTATATAGAAGGAAGGTAAGTGTGAGAATATTATTTTTGAGCATTTAAATTAATGTGTGCTGGAGGTGTCCTAGAACCAGCTGCTGTTTCCAAAGGCATTAGAAGGCCCAGGGCAGCTGGACCATGCTAAAGATTCTCTGTGAAATAACGTGTTGCATCCTCTACTGCTGGTTCTGCTTTGGCACTGGAGAACTGCTTGTTTTTCCTCTTGGCGTGCAGCTGTGTGGTTTCAGAGTGAGCAGCAGGGCTGCATGCTGCAGTGCCTCTGGCCTGGGATGGAAAGGCTGCCAAAAATTCCATAAGCAGTCTCTGCATTTGTGAGTTTAAATAACTCATTGCTTCTGGTTGATGTGGAAATGATGTGCCCTGTTTGTAGAAAAGTTGTGGGATTTCTTTTTTTACTTCTCCCTGCGGTAGGGCAGGTGGTTTCCTGAATTACATGCAGAAAACTGCTGTTCAGGTATTTATTGTCATGGTGGAACAGGTTCTGCAGTGTCTCACACAGGAGGCATAGCCCAGGAGGAACACTAATTCTTCTACACAGCACCACGTGCATGTGTTACAGTGCCTGGCAGCCCCTCTTGGAGTGTCCTCTGTTCCATGGGATGTTGTACACATAGGAACAGGTTGTGATAGGGACTGCAGGAAAGCTTATAGCAGATCTAAGCATTTAGTACGGCAAGAGTCCTATGCAGCTGCAGTGGTTTGTTGGACATTCCATATACACTCTTGTTCTAGTCTGATTTTTTGGCTTCCTCAGCATTTATGTGCTGTTGCCCTAGAAAACCTTTTCCTTTGAGAAAATGTTTAACCTGCTGTCCAAACAAATTCCTCTCCCAGTTACATACCAAGCTAGTGAACTACCAAAGTGGAACTACAGTGGAAAAAGGAGCCCTTGAGCATAAGGGGAAAAGCTGACTTGTGCTACAGAACTGCAGATTCATGAGTGCTTTCAGCTGTTCTTCAGAAGCAACTCCTGTAACATGAAGTCCAAAATCAGATTCTCCTAATCTTGCAGGCATTCTTTTTTAAAAAAACTGTGTTAAATCCGTAGACTGGCTATATTTTACAGGGTTGTTTTAATGGAGCTACCATAACCACTGCTTTATTCCCCAGCACGAATGCTCCAGCACATTTGTTGCAGCCTAGTGTTGTTCAGAGTGTGGACATTGTCCCCGCTCTTCCAACACGCTGGTGTAGCAGAGGTCAAGAAGGGCTCTGCTAAGCATTAAAACTAAATCACATCATCTTCTCTTGGCTCAGGTCGACAAGTGAGCAGTGAGTGCCAGGGTGAAATGCTGGATTACCGGCGCATGCTGATGGAAGACTTCTCACTGAGCCCAGAAATCATCCTGAGCTGCCGAGGGGAGATCGAGCACCACTGCTCCGGCCTCCATCGGAAAGGTCGCACCCTGCACTGCCTGATGAAAGTCGTCCGGGGCGAAAAGGGAAACGTTGGGCTCAATTGTCAGCAGGCAGTAAGGAGCTTTTCTGTCACTTCACTTATAGTTTGCTCAGTTGGTCGAAGCACTGATTTGTCTGTCAACGTTTTGCCTTGCGATGGAGGCTCTGCTGGGTGCCACTGAATGCTGGAAGCAGTTGTGTAATTGCCATGCTGTGAAGTGTAACTTGGTATCTAGCAGCCCATCAGTAAGGGTGGTAGTTTTCCCCTCAAAAAATACATTTTGGGTTGTTGTGCTCTGGGTTTTGTATTAGATCTTCTGTAGTTCTTCTTCACCAGCGTGGAATTCTCTCCTGGGTGCAAGATGTAGGGAAACTTGCTTTTTATAATTCTAAAACATTCCTTCTCCTTCCCTTTTCCCTCCTCTCCTTCACTTTTCCCCCTGTGCCCTGTCCTTGGAAATGCACAAAACCTTTCAAAGCACCTTCCTGGTCAGTTTTATTTTTGCCATTTCATTCAGCTTTAATGATAGAAATGGAACTTCAGGGACAGGGAGGTACAGCAGACTGCTGTGGGTTGATGTAGTTGCAACCAGTGAAGGAAATGTCATTTTCCTCCAAAATACCTCTGTAAAATGGAATATTTCTTTTGCCTTTTTTAAACTCCATTTTGGCCCAAATACATCCTGCTTATCATTTCTTTAAATTCAATTTTTGCTCAAACTCATTAGTGCTTTTTAGTATGAAATTACATTTTTGTACTTAATACTTGGTTTTAATGACCCATGAGCCCGAGAAAGTGACATCACTGATAAAAATGGCAAAGGAGTGTTAGTACTGATATAGGAATTTGGAGAGATGTATGCTCTTGACTTCTTTTAAAATACAGAACCACTGCTCTTATAGATTTTTTTTGTAAATGTAGCTTAAAACCTGAGCCTCAAGTGATGCCAGTTTGTGTGTATTATCAAAGATAAATTAATATCTGTTAAATTTTTGTAAGGCATAGGGTACTTTTGTGATGAAGCTTATTTCTGCATAAATACCAGGTGTGCTGGTGCAGCAGCTGTACAGTTTGAGTCATTCCTGCGGGGATCTGTAGTGCATTACTTACGCTTTGCAGTCTTTGTGTGAAAAACTGAGTATTTGTTTCTGTTTAAATATGAAATTGAAACTGCTGCTTCAGAATTTTGTTATTTGCAAATATTCATAAGATTATTTAATCTTGAGAATAACATTTAGATCATGAAGTGCATGTTCAGAACAAGTCATGAGTCAAAACAAGAGACCCCCAAAGTGATATGGGATTTCAGACTTCCAGAGAAAAATATCTTGAGAAATTTGGAGCAGCTTTGGAGGTTTTTTAATTCTCTTATACTTAAGATACTGCTTTATTTTTTTACGTTAAGTTGATGCAATAATAAATAGGATTGTCCATGAGTCCCCTTCAAGTTAAATTTGTTTTGTTCTCTGGGCAAAGGACTGCAGAAGCAAATAAGGTGTTGATTTTATACACTACATTTAGCTTGTCTGGATTTTTATGGGCAAGAGGAAATAGATGATTGCAAGAACATGATAAACGTTCCAATGTTCTGAGTTTCTGAAGATTGACATGGTGCTATTTTATAACTGCCTACAACTTTTGAAATACTAAATAATTTATTGTTCTTATATTTTGTATTTGAATGGTAAGGGTTGTCTCAGCTGTCAGTGGCTTTGTTGTGTTTTGGTTTATTGTGTTAGAATGAGCTTTCTACTTTTACCTTCCAAAGCAGATAAATTATCTTTGCAAGGAAGAGAATATTGTGTGAAACTCTTCCAGATACTAGGCAGCTTGTGCTGGAGACTCCAACTCCTTGTCACATGAGGTTGGCCCATATGGAAGCCCTGAAGAAGGGAAGTTAGAGGTCCATCCTTCAGAGTAAGCTGGAGCCATTTCAGTTCTTTTTGGGTACCTAGGGAGCACCTTTGACGTATGGTTCTGCTGTGGCTCTTGATGGTGGAGCTGTTGTTGGTGGCACCCCTACATTTTCACCTGCAGAATCAGAGGAGAACAGCACAGGTGCTCTTGGGTGGTCCCAGCAGAGCTTGCTGTGGTGCTTTGGGTCCATCTCTAGATGTTGTCTTTTCTATAGAATCCAAAACTTGAGTCCCTGTGCTTTTAGCAGCATTATTAGGTAATGCTACAGCATCTTGATTTCTTGGCTAACTCAAAGCAATAGGTCTTGTCCTGAAATTCTTCCTTATAGAGGCTCTTTGACTAGACACACCTGCCTAGAAAGTTTACTGGAGGCAATTGGAAGGGGAAACATCTAATTTGGATCTGGTTTTACTTACTGTCCTATCTGTGAAGGTTTGCTCTGATTCTGCTTGTCTTATGAAAGGAAGACTTTTGCCCATCTGCCAGAAACAACCTAAAGAATCCTAAACCAACAAAACACAACCAAAGAACCTCTATTTTCTTTTCCTGCAAGAGCATTGACTCGTACTCTTTCCTGCAGGTGGTTTATGAGTGATTATTTGTATTTAAAACTGTCAACAAAATGCATTCTTAGACATTCTCAAACCCCAGTATTTTAATCTGAGAAGTTCCATTTCTTGTGAGACACCTCAGCCAGAGTCACCTTGAATGTGAGAGTCTGTGCTCACACCTAACTGTTGTGCAAGAAGCACATCTAGACCCAAGTGTCAGAGCTGTGTGGGGGTTTTGTCTTCATTTCAGCAGTGAACTTGCCAAAATGCTAGAGCTCTGTGAGTGGTAGAGGAACAATGACTTTCTGTAAGTGGTTCAGCCTGAGTTAGAGAATCCCTGGATGTGTACTGAGCCTCATCATGCCAAACTGTGAATATAAGGGATCCTGCACACAGGGAGGGGGGTGTGTGTGCTGTGGTAGGTCATCAGATAGGACATAAAGTGTCACTTAATTGTGAGCATCAGCCCTTCAAAAGTCTGCAGCTGTACTGGCAGTATCTAGCACCTCTGGTGTTGCTTGGTGGATGTAATATTTTATGTTGAACTGTTGACAAATAATTTTTCAAATATGTGGCTTCTGTGTTGCCCTGGTCTTGTATTTGGGTTTTTTTTTCTGTTGAGGCCTTTGGGCATATAAAATTCCAATCCCTGCTAAAAGGGCATATATTTCTTGCCTCCAATTTCTAATACAACGTTTAAATTGGTAGTTCACTGTTAATTTAGTTCCATGTCCAGGATAAAAGTTCAGAGGATTGTAAAGTTTATCCAGCTGCTTTTCAGCTGTAAGGGTTTGTTGTGTGAGGGAGGAAAATCCTATACAGTCTTCACTTTTATCACTGGTGCCAAATTATTCCTTCTTCCCTGCAGTCAGGGCAGCTGGCTTGGTGCTGCACATCTTGCATGTGGTTGAGAATTAAGATTGAGAATTCTGCAGTAGTGCCCAAAATAGGGTGGAGGGATAAGGAGGTGCTTCAGTGCTTCTGAACTGTTGTACCCAGTGTGCTTTGGCCTCTTCCACTTGATAGCAGCAAAAATACCAATTAACTGACCTGAGGAGGAATCCTGCCTACATAATGCTCTGGCCAGTTTATTTAATCTGTGTGTGTAAGAAAAGGTTGGGTTTGAGGTTCTATTCACCCATTTGTCCTTGAGGGAGTAAATTCAACCTTTTTGATATGTAAGTCACCTGACTTAAAGTAATCCCATCACTTTACACACAGAGTGTTCCCCATCCATGCAAGCTGTGTGAGTCTCTGCACCAGCAAAACCACAATATTCTTCTCTCTCTTGCAGTGACTCTTAAAAAATTTGTAAAGAACACATCCAATTAAGGTGCCACTCTCTGTTATGAACTGGACCCATATGGCTTTTCTTTGACCACTGTCAGAGTTGTATAAAATGTTCTGGGTTTTTTTTTTTTTAATTAAAATATCCCAAGAATTTTTGATAGACAGTGCCTGCCCTTCTCAGCTGCCTGCATACCTTAGAAGCTGAGGCTGGGCATTAATTAAGAGCGAGTCACAGGAAATCCTGTGTCCCTCCCAGGCAATCTGTGGTCTGTCCTTATGACTGCAAGTTTCCTATTGGATAAATTGTGCTAGCTTGTATTTTTTCCAGTTCTCTGATGCTTTTTTCTTACCTGTGTTTTGTGATGTTAGGGCTTTGCCCGCGAGAGTTTCCTGGATGGTGTTTAGGTGCAGACTTTGAAGGGTGGAAGATAAAATTGTAACGTGCTTTTGATTTAGTTGGGCTGAGGGCCAATGACTAAAATTATTAACTAAGTGTCAAGATGTTAGGAGCATATAAACCATTTGATGTTGGTGTGCAGTTGCCTTCTCAGCAACCTCTCTTTTTTTTTTCCCCTTCAAATTTGTCAGCTGAAAATGTTTGCCTGCCAAATGATGGTACCAATCTGCCTTCCATCAGTCTTGGGAAATTCACAGCTTGATGGAAAATGAAGTGGGGCATGGGGATCCTTGTCTAAGTTATGGTCCAGAAGCTACCCTTGTCCCAAAATTGAGATTTACCCAAATTTTCTTCCCCTGGCCCAGCAGACATCTCCCAGATTAATGTTCAGGTGCTATGGACTGTATCTGGATTTGATTTTGTAATAGTGCTAAATATGCTAAATGATGTTTCCTTATTAATAAGAGAGAATTGTTTTTCTGCAGCTTTTATCAGAACAGCTATTTCACAAGAAGATTTGGTGGAACTGTTCATACTGTATTTACCTGTGACAACTGAAAGTATTTAGAAGTCATAAAGGGAGTGCTGGTGTATCAGCTTTGGGTTGGCACACTTAGTCTCTAAATCTTTGGAAAGTTTTTATTTTCATCTTTCGCTTACACTATGACTTCTCTTAAGCAGTTAAAACAGGGTGTCCTGCATTTATTTTATACCTTAGACACACACACACTGAAAAAATGTGTGCTATAGACCCTGACTTCCAAAAGCTTGAGCAGGCATCCCTGAGGTAATGTTACTTCATTGGGTATCAGAACAGGACATTTTATCCTGTATTTCAATAAAATTTTGGGTCCTCTCCAGGCAATGAAAAAACTGGTTTAGACTTTGTAGATAGGCACATGATCTTTAGACTCTGATTTGGATTTCAGTTGTAAATAGTATTCATAAAATACCACAAATTTGTGTGTTTGGTGTTGTCAGCCTTATGGAATGAGGCTTCCATCAAAGCTTATGATAGATCAAAAATACAATATGCAAATTTTCCCTGTTCTATTCTGTAAATGGGTACATAAGTAGTCCAAGTTTACAGCTGACCTTCAGTGTGTGACTGGTCTCATACAATGTTCCTGGGCTACTTCATAACGATAATTAGGGTCCAGCAGTGCTGGAGTTGGCAGCACAAACTCTTAAAATAAAACACTAAAGAGCAGAGTTCATACATCATGGTGTTGCTACTGGCATAGAATTGCCACACTGAGAGATTGTAAGTGGTCTCATTTAGGTCTTTAACATTTGTTTTCCTATCCACAATTCCTTTCTTGCAGCTTCAAACCCTGATTCAGGAAACAGACCCCGGTGCCGACTATCGCATTGACCGCGCGCTGAACGAGGCCTGCGAGTCCGTGATACAGACAGCCTGCAAGCACATACGGTCTGGAGACCCCATGTAGGTGCCTCTCAGTTAGAACTGTTGGGTTTTTTCCTGTTGGGCATCCCTGAAGGTTGTGTGGCTGACCAGTAGAGACACAAAATCCTGTCCAGAGTAGTGACTCCAGACCGGTCATACAGGGTTGAACTGAGCTGTCTGCATTCTTGCTGTACAAACAGGCTGGTATTTTTATAGGAGGATTGGTTTAGCATTGGTGAAGGATGGAGCTATCACAGACACATAGACTAAGTTTGTAATGTTTGGCGTGCTAATATCTCTGACTACATAAGTCTCAAGCAGTATCACAAAGTAACGAGCCTGGAAGGGCCAGGTAAGCAAATTGATACTGCAGAGACAGATGTCTCCTTTGTCTGCAGGTCTGATGATATATTTTCTCCTGGGGCAGATTTTCTATAGAATATTCCTTATGATTTTGTTGTATATCAGACTTGCTGAGATAACTAAAACAATGGAACATAAGAGAGTACAAATCTGATATGCACTTGTTTTAAATGCAATCTTTTTGAAGGAAGAGAAAGATCTTCACTGAATTTTAACATCTTATCTATGGTTCATTGGGAAGACTGATTTGGCAACACCAGCTGTTACAGGGAAGCTCAGCATGATTTTAACAGTCTGTGACCTGGCTTTTTCTTCTGTTTGCAGGATTCTGTCTTGCCTGATGGAGCACTTGTATACTGAGAAAATGGTAGAGGACTGTGAGCATAGGCTTTTGGAGCTCCAGTATTTTATATCTCGTGACTGGAAGTGAGTACTGTAAAACAAGGTTTATCTTTATTTGATGTTTGTATGCATTAGCAGTTCCTTGTAAAACAGTATAGCTTGTGGTTGTTCAGAAGTGGACTTTCAAGTATGCCAGGTCGGTAGGGTGTTTATGCCTGTGTAGAACACTAAAAGCAGAAGCTGCTTAGAAAAGGTGTGATGCCACTTAAATCAGGTACTCTTGTAGATGCAACCTTAAAAAGTGCTCAAGTTGGAGCTGTAAAATTCATTGCATCTTTAATTAAAGAATTCTGTCTGACCATATTGAAGTCGAAGGTCTCTTTCTCTGCAGGTGGCAACCAGTTGTATCTGTTCCACAATATGGAACTTAAGGAAAACAAGTTTTTAAGTATAACAAAGACTCACTGTGTGAGAAGCTTCCTGCCTCCATTTCTGCCTTTTTTCAAATTCTCTAGGTGTGATTACAGCCTGTAGAGCAGTTGTAATACCCTTCAGAGCAGTACTTTTACATCTTTCTCATCCAGAGATGGCAGTGCTTTGTTTTAAATACATACAAAGCCCCTTGTGTCAGTGTTGGTTAAGATGAGGAGAGAATAAATTTGATAAACGTGACCAGTGAGGAAAGAATAAGTATTTGGCTTGTCTTCTAAAGAAGATTGAGAGGTGAGGAAATAGAGTACATTAAATGGAGTTACTGCAAGAATTGAGTAATTGTTCTCAGTAGCCACAAAGAGGATAAGGCAAGAGGTCCTGGGCTTCGATTACTACAAGAAGTGTTCAAACATTAAGAAAATCTTGACTCGTAGCAAGTCATGTATCTATGGACAGTATTGCCAGTAGCTGAGAGCTAATGTGCTCTGTGAACCTTCTGCCTTTGAAACACATGGGGCTTCATGGACCAGGGATTTCAAGGCTTTTTGGCTGTTCATTTAGTCGTCTCAATAATTATCTCCATAGGCAGACAAGAATGCTTATTTTTCCCCCCCTTCCTGTTTGTCTTCATTGCTGTGTCTCCTGTCTGTACTGTTTCCAGCAGCTTATTCACTGTTTGAGTCAAACTTAAGGGAATGGAAGAAGTAAGACTGAGTATTTACGTTTTCCTGGGAGTAAGGATAATTCTAGTTCATAATGCAGGCTGGGCAGCATTAGCTTATCTTTGTTTAACCACTGTTCCCCTAGAACTGGCTTATAAATCTGTTGTACTGACTGTGTGCTTCAGACAGATGCATGGAGTAGAAGGGGTTTTGTTGATATCTTTATCATTATTTATATAATTGTGTCCACTGAAATCACTTGATGTTTGTTTCCTATAGTGTTTATAAATATGGAGTTTCCATTTTGGAAAATCAGCAACATCTTGCTTAGCTTTCATGTAATTAGACATCATCTTAAGAGATCTGCACTTATATGCAAAGTGAGGGACACTGAGGTTTCAGCTGGCTTAAATCCAGGGCAGACAGAATCAATCCAACTCAGATTTTTATGGAATTGGTGTTTCAGAATGGCAGCAGTACAAAGTATGTGTAAAATATTACACAAGCAAAATGTGGTATGTACCTGCCTTTCTGCTGGTTCAGGACATCAAGGAGATTATTTTTCTCATGTGTCAGCATTTGGCTGCCATGCTACAGAAGAAAATGGGAGGTACTTCAAGTAGTGTTGAAAATTTGATCTGTAATTAAAGAGTTTGGTATTGTTTAGGGAGTTGATTCCGAATTGAACGACAGATATTTTGGCACCTATTGGTTCAGTTGGTCAGACACTGCTGCTGAGTGGTGCCTCAAACCTGAATTGGATTTTCTGTCTCAAAAGCATTTCAGGATATGAAAAACATTCCGCGTTTGAATGAAATGCCAGTGATAACTCTTCTGCTTGCAGATTGGACACAGTCCTTTACCGCAAGTGTCAAGGAGATGCCTCTCGCCTCTGCCATACCCACGGCTGGAATGAGACCAGTGAGCTGATGCCTCCAGGGGCTGTTTTCTCCTGCTTGTACAGACATGCGTATCGCACAGAGGAGCAAGGAAGGAGGGTAAGTGCTAATGGGCAACGTTTATCTGTGGTAGAAGGGTTGCTCACACGTTTGGAAGTTGGACACACTATGCTAAAACTGCCAGAACTCAGGAAAGCTACTTTAAATTGTTTACTGTGGATGGTAGTTGCACTGCTTGGGTGCCCAGCTCTTCCTCAAGGGTGCCCTGAAGGTCTAGGTGGTTGTTCTGGTAAGGCAAAATAGGCCCAGCAGGAATGACAGGCCTGTGGAGAGAACTGTGTGCTGACACCAATTTACATTTCTGTTCAAACGCAATCCAAGTCCTCTCTCATGTCTTTCTAAAGAGGAATGTGATTCCTTGCAGTTTGCCAGCCTAGCTGCAAGATTGGTTTTATGCAAAAAGGAGTTTCAAGATCAGCTTTCCTTGGCTGTTTCTGATTAAGTTTTGATTTGTGCCCAGCTTCAGATTATATTCCATTTAATTCTTCCTATTGATATAATGCATCCTTCCAGTTCTTTGGAGCATTCTGTACTGGTAAATGTGCTTATGCTGTCTTTAAAGAAGACAGTGGGGATCTGACTTGCTGCCCTGCAGTCTGGAGATCCACCATAATCACATTTGTGGTTGAGAGCTGCTCTTTTCAAGTTTGCTGCCCTCTCGTGCCTTTAGCAGGGCACTCAGATGAAAGCACCTGGGTACTCAGTTCCATTTCTTTTGGCAGTGTAGTGTACACAGCCCCTAGGAGTTGATGGGTTTATACAATGGCCCAGTTTAAAAATTAATTTCCACAGCTTGATTTAAAATGTCTTTTATGGCAGAGGTCAAGTATTGATTGAAAGTATCTCTTTTAGGAATAATTTTTTTTAATGCAGTTTCTTAGTCTGCTGAGTTGAGACTTTTTCATTCAATTTTATATTAGTGCTGACCAAAGAAATCAATAGCCACCTTGCAAATAATCTATCAGAGAGAGAAAAAGTTTTAAAGTGTGTTTTTCTTTTGGAAAGTAGGCTAAGGGAGCAGCTGTCATTTTGAAATTTAGTCTTGGAAGCAAACTCATGGGAGGTTAGACCTGTATTTATTTCCAGTGCTATTGATAGAATGCTAGGTAACTTCCAGTGCTTTCAATTTTTAAATGTATGAAGTTTTAAGCTTCAACTGGTGCATTTTAGGTCGGATAAGCACCATACCAGTATCCCTTGGTTTTCTACAGTTTGTTTCTTCCTGTCTTGCAAGTGCTGACTCTGATGTGCTACAGTGGGGATTGCTGAGAAGAAATTACTGCTGGGGTATATTGCCTTATTCTGGGCTTCCGGTTTGGTATTGAGGGCATGAGCTACTTTCTTCTCCAGAATCAGTCTGTAGCCTTGAGTGAAGGGGAATGGTGCAGCAGATAACCTGGGGACCTCATCTGGCATCTCATTTCAAAAAGCGAAGTAGAGGTTTAAGAATATAAAATTAAACTTAGTGGAAGGAGAGGAGCCTCTATCTAAACTAAATGACAGAGCTCCAAGCTCTTTTGAAACCCAGATTTCTTGTGCGGGCCCTGGCAGGCCTGTGCTGAGCAGTGCAGGACTCTTTCTGGGATTGATGATGGCACTTGTGGTCACTCTCAGAACCTTACCTGGCAGCATCCTGTTTGCCCTGGGAGGATTTAGGGACCCCGTATGCCAAATGCTCGCTGTTCTCTTTGCAGCTATCACGAGAGTGCAGAGCAGAAGTCCAGAGAATCCTCCATCAGCGAGCCATGGATGTGAAGCTGGATCCAACCCTCCAGGACAAGTGCATGATTGACTTGGGGAAGTGGTGCAGTGAAAAAACAGAGACAGGGCAGGTACTGTACACAATATCACTGCTACTTTGTTTGCAAAGCTGGAGGGGTGGGAAGGACAAAAACGGGATAAAAGGACATCTCACTGCCTCTTGGTAATGAGGACTGTGTTAAAAATTAGTGCAGTTTGAAACAATCTGCACCAGACTCAGAGACAGGGGACACGAAGAAGCTTTGTGTGTTCAAATGTTGGTGGAATGAGAAGAGAGAAAAGGAGAGTTAGCAAAAAGACTTTAATGAAGCAACCCTACCTCCCTCAACCTCTTACTTGTAATATTCTATTACAAGCTTGATATTTCCCACATAAACTTTATCCCATTTCCATTTGGCAAGTACTGACATGCTTCCCGTGTTTATGCAGAACTGAACTAACATCTGCAGGTACTTAACAAAGTTTCAACAAATACTTTTGTGTTAGATTGCTGTGCCCTTGGAGGGCTGTAGCAAAGGGACCATTCAACAGCAGATGCTGTAGACACCACTCTCTTTGAAGTGGCCATCATAGGTTAGGTAACTAACCTCTCTTTAAGGTTATGGAAAGGGCAAATTAAATGTGATATTCCAGAAGTTAAAGTGTATCATGCAGCTTTTGAGAGCAAGAGGTAACATTCTAGACCAGCATTTTCAATTATTACTATATATGTGTGTTCTGGGAGTGCTAGTAAAGGAGTGGGATTGAATGAGACTTAGAACTTTACAAAAAGGAGGGCACTTTCACATGTGTAACAGTGTTTCAAGCCCAAAATTTCAACTTGGGTTCTTGGATCACACACTGAAATGTCTGTTTCTGTAGGAGCTGGAATGCCTTCAGGACCATCTTGATGACTTGGTGTCTGATTGCAGAGACATAGTGGGAAACCTCACTGAGCTGGAGTCTGAGGTGAGTAGTTTTCAGCCTGAGGTAAAGGGAATAGTTGAGCATGTCTAGTTAAGCATGTCATTTTAATAATGATGAAAACACCTGAGATTAGAGGAGCTGTAGAAATGCAGTACTCTGGGATCAAAAATCATCCTTTTTACCCCCATGCAATGGAAGTTTTTCATGGAGGTTCTTGAGGAAGATAAATGAACAACAGGATTATAGGCTGTTGATGGCATTTCTCTTGCTTTAAAGATCACTTATGGTAGTGAAGCTAAGATTTGTACAGGAACCCAGTTACTTTTAATACAAGTCAAGATAATGTGATGGGACTTGAGATTTTGGTCTTGATTGCAAGTGGTTTTGAGTACTATATTGAAGCTTCCCTCTCAATTTTGCAAGCAATAACCACCAGGTACATCAGTAGAGATTTCAGTGATGTTGGCAGCTTTATCTGTTTTATGAAGCTACATATTTAACTGTTGAGCCCCAGACTGTTCCCTGTATCTCTTAAAGTTTACACTGTGCCCTAGGGAAAGCTTCCTTCCAGTGGTTAGAAACTTTGGTTTGCTCAGAACTATGTTAAATCTTCAACTCTTGCCTAGGTGTAAGGTGATTTCTAATGCTCTAGCACTCAGTTTGGAGGAGAATGGCTGAATTATCCAAGCCAGGAGTTTCTATGGAGACCAGGCTCTTCCCGTAAGCTGCAAGGCTTGTCTTGCATTTGCCATGTTGGCAAGAGTGAACCCTGGGATTTCCAGAGCTAAAGGGCAAAGCTGTCTGGATTGCATTTTTCAAAGCCCTGTAAACTGGGTTGAGTTTGAGGTGTTAGCCGAGGTTTTTTTCAGTCTTTTTCTCTTGTGGATTCACTGTGAAAATTAAAAACTGCTTGTTTTCTGCAGGACATTCAAATTGAAGCCTTGCTGATGAGAGCATGTGAGCCCATTATCCAGACATTCTGTCACGTGAGTATTCTGTAATAGCGTGAATATCTTTGAGGAAAAAGCTCAGTGAGAAAGGTTAGAGAGTTTTACTATTAGTTCTTGCTGCACTTCAAAAGTAACATCAGAGGTAATCAGTTCCAAAAGTCCTTAATTAAAAAATCACCCTGGAATAAAAATTCTTAGTTCCACCTAGTGTTTCTGCTGTTGTCAGAGGCCTAGCAGAAGAGCTAGTTTGAAGATGAAAATTGCTCTGTAATTGGCGAAAAGCACTCTTTACAGTGAGTTAAATACTAGACTTTTTTCCTTCTCCTTTACATGCAGGCAGTGTGGCTAGCCGCTCTCCATGCAGCTGCTCAGCACTGCTGAAATAACTTCACTGATGTAGGGCTGAGTAGTTAAAGAGCAGTGAAGGCACCTAATTGTAATATATCATGTAAGCACTGAGTCTCTGCAATGTGTTTTCCCGAGTATAAAGTGTGTATGTTTCTGAGATGGTTCTTTTCTGAGCTGTATAAACACAGTTGTGTGCTGGAGTTGTGTGGTGTGTCTCTAGGGTGGTCAGTTAACAGTGAGCTCACCTTGGAGAGTGGGACTGTGTGTTCTGTATTTCCTGGTCACAGTGGGCTAAAAGAGCATAAAACCCATGACTTGTAAGAGTAGCTAATTTTTATGCCTTTCATGTCTTCTTCAGGAGGTTGCAGATAACCAGATTGATTCTGGGGACCTGATGGAGTGTCTAATACAGAACAAACACCAGAAGGAAATGAACGAAAAATGTGCAATCGGTGTTACTCATTTCCAGCTGGTAAGCAACGCTTTTCTCAATGCTAACAGTGGAAGCCTGTTCTGTTCTTTCAGGGTGTTGATAGGAATTAGCTAATTATGAAAATGCTCCTTCTTTGAAATTGATTTTCCACTATATTTAAAGAGCTCTTGTGAATTCAGACAGTTGTATTTGCATGCCTGATCATAAATGGTTACTTCCAGAGATTATTTCTTTTCAACTCCTCCTTCTTCCCTGGCATATGGTAGACAGGGTCCCAACTTCTTCAGCAGTGCAGCATCCCCCTTGCTTCCCCGTTAATAAGTTTGAACAAAAGTATGTGCTAATTGTGTGATGCAACAAGTGGTCTTTTTACCAGCACTTCACTTTTTTTTTATAAACTCCAGATGACCAAAGTTGTTTTTCTCCCCATTTCTCTCTTGCAGGTTCAAATGAAAGATTTTAGGTTCTCATACAAGTTTAAAATGGCTTGCAAGGAGGATGTGCTGAAACTGTGCCCCAACATCAAAAAAAAGTAAGTAGTGCCTGACCAAACAGCAGTCTGATTGTATAAATATCAAGTAATCAAGTGACAGGGTATTTCATGATAGGACAGAAAATGCTGGACTTCCTTTAAAAGCCAACTGATTTGTATGTGTTCAGTTAGTGACTGCGTTCTGCTGATAATTAAGGTAGAGGCCTGTCTCTTAAAATTGCTTCTGCCTTACTCCTGGATAGAAGTCTGTCCTCTATTTTACTTGCTATGAAATTAGCTAATTATTACAATTAGTTGATTGCGTGTCCCAGAATGTTTTATATTCGTGCTAGATTCATTGTCTTCTAAGAGGCAGACTACTGTTGTTCTAGTTGCTGATGTGGGAAGGGAAAATATCCCACTTGTTTTATCTGGTTGATTCACTGCAGTCCAAGGGGTTTTTTTTTAAAGTTCTACTGCAGTAGTGTAAGGCTAAATTACACACAAGGTCAGTCCTCCTGTTTGTGGATAGCAAGACTATTTGCATTTTATGAGATAAATGCCCTTCCCATAGTGTAAAAGGATTGCTTGCAATGCTCTGTAGGTATTCACCTTCATCCATTTCTGAGGTGAAGCAAAGCTTTTCTAAAGTGCTGACATGACTTAAGAGCAAAGGTCTTGCTGGGCAGAGGGGTTGGTGGGATTTTGAATGTCTTCCTGTCTGCTGATGTAGATTCCACTTTTTATTTTAATTGTGATCCAGTTACTGTACACAGAGCTGTACCCAGAAGTAAGTGTACCCACTTACTTACACCAGTAAGTGACAGATGCACAACAAGGACTTTATACTGTGTTTGGATTATAGGAGTCAGTTTCTCTGGTGTGGCAATCAATACTAACATTGGCTGATCTTAGTGAAGGGTATACGGGTAAAAAGCTGTTTTCTTTTCTGCAGGGTGGATGTGGTGATCTGTCTGAGCACAACTGTGCGCAATGATACTTTGCAAGATGCCAAGGAGCACAGGGTCTCTCTGAAGTGCCGCAAACAGCTGCGTGTTGAGGAGCTAGAGATGGTAAAAATGCCTGAAACTCTTGTTCTCCCTGCTCTTCTAGTGAGATCCATCAATTAAAACTTCCTGGTTTGTCCACCTTCGGGGAAAAAAAGGAAGCTCATTTGTAACATGTATCTTATTTATGTTTTCCACTTTTCTTATAACACAAGGCTCAATTGCCCTTCACAGTGAAAGTACTGATTGTCTAATGCCTTAAATATAGTCTCACGAAGGCTAAGGCAAGCTGAATGGTCATTGGAATTTCAGCTAGAAGTGATTATGTTTAGTGTTAGACAGCAACGTGCTGCACATTCTGATGTCCTTAACGTCCTCTAGGAGAGAACAAAAGCTTCATTTTAGAGACTGAGGAAACAAGCACAGATGAAGCAACTCGACTCCAGCTGCTCCAAGTTCCTCAATGGATAAATAGGAGTAGTGTTTGTTCTGGTAGGCAAAGCTGCCTCTCGACTTCCTGCTGCAGTGCTTGCAGTAATAAACTCTTAGAGTCTTTGTCCTGTAGATACTGTTTAAGTGTCAAAGCTTCACCTTAAGTAGGTCCATATCGGAAGAGGCAGCACTCTTGTCTTTGTATGGAAGAATTCAGATGCTGGGCATTGCCAAAACCAGGAAACTTCATTCACATCCTCCAGATCACCTACTAGATGGGTGGTTGTTAATATGTCATTTAGCTTTCACATGAAAAGATTTTAGTTTTCTTGGACAGTTGTGATGATGCCCTTTTAGGAGAAGCAGTGGAAACAACTTGCTAACTCTGTAATTTGATTTAAACTCTTTCTTCCATTTAAAAAGCTGGCTGATTGCTGCAGGGAATTCCAAAGTTGATTTCCCACTAACACCATTTCTCACACCCAAGACCCTTACACTCAAAGAAACTGAATGCCTGTTGTGAGGGTTGCTTACTTTTTCTGAGTAGAGGTCTCCGTTTAGGAGATTTAAAAAAGTAAAATAGCCTTGAGTCCTACTTTAAAGCTCATATTGTGATTTTTCCTGCAGACTGAGGATATCAGACTTGAACCAGAACTGTATGAGGCTTGTAAAAGTGACATCAAGAATTACTGCCAGAATGTGCCCTATGGCAATGCTCAGGTAATGGAATTTATTAATAATTTACAATTTAATTTCTACTTTCATTTCAGAAAACTTTTGAAGAACACTTTTGCCCCTGTAAGTGCAGCTTGAGATTTTCATTTTGATATCACTCAGATATTTTGGTAGTACTTTGGAATGTTAATTTCTTTCTTTTCCACTTGTACACAAGCATTAATACTGGGTGAATGCAATGCTGTGAGCACTTCATTCTTCAGTTAATGCTGGTTTTAAGTTATTAGCAGCTGGTTACTGCAAATGTTGCTAAAGGTTTCTTAGGCATAATATCTGCAAGATGAGATTTGTGCTTTTGGAATAAGTCCAAGAGACCCTCTTCATCTCATTAAATCTTTGTGAGAAAATAGGAACTTCAAGCAAGTTCTGGAAATAAGCGCTGGTAATGACTTTAATAAAATCTAGGCATTGGGAACTTAACTGCCCAAATGAGATGAAAGTGGTCATTAGGGGAGCCCATGGCTGTGTATGACAGGATCATATCAATGATGTGTCCATTATGCCTGCAATATTGTTTTGTAGATTATTGAATGCCTGAAAGAAATCAAGAAGCAGTTGAGTACACGGTGCCACCAGAAGGTGTTTAAGCTGCAGGAGACAGAGATGATGGACCCAGAACTGGACTACACACTCATGAGAGTCTGCAAGCAGATGATCAAGGTAATGGCCGTGTGCTCGTTTAAAAAGATGAAGTTGGGATATAAGAACTCTATCAGCTTTGAGCTTCCCATAAAGCCTTGTTACAACACCGCTGTGCTCTTTCAGAAATATGATTGCTTTTTTGCAAAGTAATCTGTTTCTTAACTCTGAATCAGGCTGAGGTTTCTTCAGGGCTCTTCTCTTTTAACTTCCTGATCAAAGCCTGTGCACTAATAAATTTGTCTTCCCAACTGCCAGCAGAGTTGAGGAGGGAATCTGTGCTGAGGCTTCTAATACAGTTCTCATCCAGTCAGTTTGGATTTGGATTGGCTTTTAGCAAGGGTGAAGAAGTTACGATTACAGAGAATAGTAAAATCTTCAGCTCACTGCTGACCTGGTGCATACAGATTTTTATCAAACTGATAAAGCAGGCAAAATCATGCAAAACTTAAAATTAGAAATGAAGGCTGGAAGTGGTACCATGTAGAAAGCAGCAGTGAATGTTCATATTAGACACTCTTTCACAGTAGCCAGAATTTCAAGCCCTGAAACACTAGTATGTGTGGTCTACATGCAGTGCCCTGACTCTGTATTTTGGCTGATGAAGAACATCTTGAGAGTTATTTGCTCTCCAGTGCAGACACATGCTTTTAAAAAGAAACCTGTGATCTCATCAAAATAGTGAGGATTTGAAGATGCAGCAGCCTTATCTTACACCCACAGAATTAGTTTCTAACAGAAGAAATTAGTACCTTAGTTTGAATTTTGGGTAAGCTGGTTCTCTTTTGACTATCTGATTCAAGGTGGGAATGGGCTAATTACTGTCAGTGAGCTTCTCTCTGCTTTCTCCTTATATGTGATCTTATTTTGCCCTGAGTGGTACTAATGCAGTCTTCACTGTTGCTTTGTCCAAGCAGCATTTACACAGAGCAGCAGTATGTGTATAGACTTAAAAGGTTGCTTTTTTAGTTTCTAAAATAAATGGGAACAAAAGTAGTTGAGTATGAGACCTAATTCGGTGGGTATCTCTTTCCGAGTGTGCTGTTTCTTAAGAATAGAAAATAAGAAATATTATATATATTTTCTTAAGAATAAGAAAATAAGGCAATTTGCTTTTGGTTAGGCCAGTCAGGAGTCTACAGCTCAGTGCTCAGTCCATAAGCAGAGACATTAATTAATGCCTGCAGTCAATTCAGAGAGTAGCGCCGAAATGTTGAGGCTAGGCAGTGTGGCCATATACTTCTCTGTTGGGTAGGTGATTATTCCCTTCCATGAATTGAAAGCTGCTTGTTGGTTTTGGTTTTTGTTTTTCCTAGTGCTTTTAGTGATGAAACTTGTTGGGATTTGGGGATTTTTTTTGTAGAGGTTTTGTCCAGAGGCGGATTCAAAAAACATGTTGCAGTGTTTGAAACAAAACAAGAACAGTGAAGTGATGGATCCTAAATGCAAGCAGATGATTACCAAGCGCCAGATTACACAGAACACAGGTATCTTCTTCTGAAAAAAACCAAGAACTTGCTTGCCTGAGGTGTTCAGCATGGCTGGAAGAGTATCAGTTTTGTTTTATTCTCCTTTGTGGTTTTCTGTGTGCGCACTGACCTTAGTCAGTGGGTCAGCATGTGTTGTTGAATCTTCTTTATTTCTGAAGCTCTTATCTCACAATTGGAAATTCTATTATGAAAAAACAGTGTTTTCCCCGAAAATTGTGTTCCTTGATGGTATAATTTTGGAATGTTATGCTCTGTAATCTGAAGAGATGTTTGCTCTAATGAGGTTCTGTCATCTCTCCTGGTTAGATTACCGTTTAAACCCCGTGCTCAGGAAGGCATGCAAAGCAGACATACCAAAATTCTGCCAAAATATCCTGAATAGGGCCAAGGATGATACAGAGTTGGAAGGACAAGTCATCTCATGCCTGAAGTTGAAATATGCAGACCAGGTGAGTAGAACTGGTGCCTGCAAATTAGAAAATGTGCAGGATCGTGCTGATCAACTGTCATTGAATAACAGATCAAACTTGGGCTTGTGGTGTGTTCAACATATGTAACAGGCTATACACAAAGGAGGTTTTTATGTTCCTATACAAGTATTATAGAATACAGGTTAATGTACAAGGTGGTTGATTTCCGAAGGTCACTGAGTGAGTTAATGACTTTCTCCTCCAAACAGCGTCTCTCTCCAGACTGTGAGGACCAAATTCGAGTGATAATCCAGGAATCAGCCCTTGATTATCGGCTGGATCCCCAGCTTCAGATGCACTGTTCTGACGAGGTAGGAGAGTAACTCCATAGCTATTTTTTCAGGATGAAAGCTCCCTTTGTGTGCTGCTTCTAGCTAGTCAGATTCTCTGCTTGTGACTTTTGCCCAGTGTGCAAGAATTGAAGTTTCCTGTTCAGTGCTAATATGAAGTTAATTTTTTCATCTGGGATCTCATCAGTACTTGTGACTATGGAAAAACATTTCTTTCCTGTTGTCAAAAAAAAGCCAGTTCTCTGGTCTTGTCAGCCTTAACTGGAATACAGTCAGGCTTTTTGAATTTTCACTTTTGGTAACAGAGTTGGTCATGCTTCAAGTTATTTCATACTTTCATATTCTTTCCATGCTGTTTTCTTCCCTGCCCTCCTCCTCAGTACAGTGATATTGACTTCTTGCTGCTGGGTTTCAAAGGGTTATGCATATTGCATGAACCAGGCTGCATTTGGCTTTGGGGATTTTGGGGGGAAGCCATCTCATCATGTATTCTTTAACTGCACCCTGTGATGAACTAACATATTGAGATATAAATGTGCTAAAAGGCAGAATGATTGTTGTGAACTGCTTATGTTAAAACACCTCTTTCAAAATAGATTTCCAGCTTGTGTGCAGAAGAAGCAGCAGCTCAGGAGCAGACTGGGCAGGTGGAGGAATGTCTGAAAGTGAATCTGCTGAAAATAAAAACAGAGATGTGCAAGAAGGTAAAGAAAATAAATTGGATATTCTCTAAAAAGCTCCCATCCCTGCAGAAGTATGTGATTTTTCCAGATCACAGCCTAGGTCATGTTCTAGCTACTGTGAGGCCAGAGTGCTGAAATTTCCCTGTACATCTTGGTTCTGGCCTGCACTGATTCAATTCAATTTCATTTTGCGAGTGAAAATTGTATTGAGATTTCCTCCTTTGCAATTCCATACTTGAATCCTTTCTTGATTATAGTTGCCAAACGTTCTTGTTACTAATCTGTTTCTTGGTGCTGTCTCCATTGCAGGCTTTCCTAGGCCCAGGCTGTGTGATCGAGGGCTGTATGAATTCTGCTATGGTTATTTCAGTTCTGACTGAAGTAATCGTGGTGTATCAACTTTGTTTCTTAGATTAATCTGAGTATTTTAAGGAACGTTACAAACCAGGACACTTAAATGAAACCTAAACCAGCATTCATAGCCTTGTCCAAGGACAGTGATGGATTTTCTCACGGTCCTGGATTTAAAAAGATGATACACCTTTCAGAGACATTGATCAGCGTGAGTTTTGTTCTGTCTCCTTTTTCTGAGATGTACTTGTAATTTCCTCCTCCGCAGGAAGTGCTCAACATGCTGAAGGAAAGCAAAGCAGATATATTTGTTGACCCGGTGCTCCACACGGCCTGTGCCCTAGACATCAAACACCACTGTGCTGCCATTCCGCCGGGGAGAGGACGCCGTAAGTGCTCGTGCTGTACTTGTATAACCTCTCAGTCCTGAGATACTTAACCTGCATTTTCTTACCAGCCTAATCTTACATACTATGTACTTCCACCAGTCATTTGTGGGCAGCAGGATGGAACAGCAGCAGAGGTGGTAGATGAATGGTTGTCAAGAAGTCTTCCCTTGTGTCCAAGGCAGGACCTGTTCCTCAGTCCTGATATAATATCTTTGTAGCCTATCTGCAGATTTAATGGATGTGTTTTATGTGCCTTAATTCTTATGATTGCTGACAATAGTGTGTGATAGCAGATCCATAAACCCTCTATAAAATACCTCCTCAGTTAAATTCCATTGAAAATGAGCTTTTAATACACATGGACTCATTTTTCAGTGAGCTTTATCTCCTACCTTGTATGAGCTTCACACAAAATCCAGCTCCCACATTTACATATGACAGTGTTCTATCAGACTGTATCAAAAGCTGTCCTAGAACTAAACTCCTTTTCTTATAGCAACAAGTTAGTTTGGATTCACAAGATTCATTCTAAGCTAAGCTTCTTGGTTCTTCTTTCTTTGTCAGTCTTTGTCCATGTTTGGCTTCTTCATTTCAGTATTTCAATTTAAGTGGAACGTTGTTTTTTTTTTCCTGTGCTTAAATATACCCTTTTTTTCTTTTCCAACATTGTAGAGGGTAGGTAATCATGACTTTTTAAGTTCTCATAGCAGCTAAAGGCTATGAGAGTTCATCAGCTGTTCTAAGTCATCCAAGACCAAGTTCAGCAAGTTCAGACCACTTGAAACATTATATATTTAAGTATTTCCTAAACCTTTCTTCTCCAGTTTGAGGTCAACCTCTTGCACTTTGTTACTGTTATTAGGTTAGCTACTTGGATAGTATGGCTGTTTAGGGAAAGCTAGTGGGAAAAAAAGATCTGAACTTTCCCATCTTTCTAAATTTATCTGGCATTAAAAATAACAGCCAAGTATTATCCTGTTTGTTATCTTTCGTGCTGGTTATTGAATGCGTTTCTGTAATTCTGGATATCCTTTATTTATTCCTGCTTTGTCATAATTCTTTTGATGTGTTTTCTGATGTGGTTGCACTGAAGGTCTGCAGGAGTCTGTAGCTTAGAGAGAGCTCTGCCTGTGAGTGCTTGAATTGACAATTGTGCATTAAACGTCTGGAGTTAGTTTAACTAAGTTTGTGGTCTGTTTGCTTTGAGCTAAATAACTCTTCACCAGAAAGCATCTAATTAGGGATTAGTCAAGTAAGGTAGCATGAATATAAAATACAGAATTTTTTGTCAGTGTCTCATATGAACATATAAACGAGCTTATGAGTTAGCTGGCCAAGCCCCTCTGTAGGCACCAGAACTCTGTGATCCCATTTCCTTTTCACAGTTCCTTTACTGGACTCTGTGAAAACTCAGGAAGTTAAAACCTTTCAATATATATTCTTGATCAAAAGAAACTCCTGACAAGCCTAAGGAGATAAGACTGTGTTTTTTCTGAACTGAATTTGATCTTAGCTCTCTCTAAAGACTGGTGGCATGAAGTTAAGAGTGTACAGCTTACTGAAGGTGCAGATTTATAAGACTTCATAAAATCTCATGTAAACCACATGAATTATATATTGAATACATACTGTAGTTTCTTTTTGGAAGTCAAAATTCCTTGCATCACCAAATGCAATACCAATCATGAATCTCAGTGAAATTGCTCGCCTCAGGCGTAGTCTGCCAGGTCTGTTTAGAAAGTCTTGTAACCATTAGCCTTCATGAGAGTGGAAGAGCCCCTCTCTGCACCATGTTATTAAAGCCACTGTTTCTATTTTGTAACACCATCTTCTGCACATTACAGAAATGTCATGCTTAATGGAAGCTCTGGAAGATAAGCGTGTGAGGTTGCAGCCTGAATGCAAGAAACGCCTTAATGATCGTATTGAAATGTGGAGCTATGCTGCAAAGGTGAATATGTAAATGATTTCCATTTTTTTATGCAACAGATCTCTCTGTTGCAAGGTATTTATGAAGAACTTCAACTGTAATGAAATTCTTGTCTCCGAGTGAAGTTTAGTATTCTGAGTTTGGTCTAGAAAAACTGAAATCAGGTTGCCTTCTTGGAACTTACATCTTACTTTCTCTGTGTCTGGGATGCATCCCCAACAATGCAGAATTAAACTCTCTTTTGTGCACACAGGGCTTAGTCTCCTGTAGAGAAGGTGTGGGGCAATGAAACAGGGGCAGGAAAATTTCCTGCTATGAAGGTACCTCCTGAACAGCAGTTCCTTCAGGTGAATCTTTGCAGGCCTGCTTTTTTGTGATTCAGGCCAACTCTGACAATGACAGGAGGCAATAGCAGTACCTGAGACTATAGTTGGTAAATGTCACGGCTGAGGGTGGTATGGAAAGCACAGCTTGGCTCATTTATTGTCTTTTCACCTCCAGGTTGCCCCAGCAGAAGGCTTTTCTGACCTTGCCATGCAAGTTATGACCTCTCCGTCCAAGAATTACATCCTGTCTGTGATCACGGTTGGCATCTGTGTACTCTTCCTCATCGGCCTGATGTGTGGACGCATCACCAAGCGGGTGACAAGAGAGCTCAAGGACAGGTAGAGCCTGGATTGCCAGCTGAAGAAATGCCTGCCCAGTGCCCAGTTTTGTACAGCCCTCCTCTGTATAGTCTACCCACCCCCTCTTGTGAGAGGAGAATAAAAAAAAAAAAAAAAAAAATTAGAACAGCAGCAGGTGTTGGCTCAGTTTTCCCATCCTGGATTTCATCCATGGCATCTTCATCCTATGAAAGTTTGTGTGCAACATTGGCAGCCCAGCCAGCAGCTTTTGTTACCCCTTTGTTAGCAGACTCTCGTTTACCTGCCTGTAGACAAGTCTCTGTTGTACTGTTGGAACTGCCTTCACTCTCCAAATCAGACTGATACGACCTGCAGCTCAAGCAGTTTTTAAGTAAATTTTTAAAGACAGACATATTCTGCATACCGACTATATGATTTAGGTAATGGTTCATACTGAAATCTAGTCATCCTCTGTGGCTGGGTGAAGTTGAGGCAGGAAATTAAAGGGTAAATTGCATCTTACACCACAGTTGGCCTTGTTTTGGACATCTTGCTCATCTGTGTAAAGCATCTTCAGAGCATAGTCTTGGACAACCTAAGGACACCAATCACTGGTGTCATCTCCTAGTGAATATCCTGCTTTTGTGACTGTGGATTTTTTTGGCTGAAAAGATGTCCTCCCTTTCTTCCTCTGCTGCTCGCAAGATAGAATAAAATACTGACCAGGATTGAATACTCATATGAGCTGTACAACTTGTATTTCAGCAGATTAAAGACACGATGTAGACACGAGGTGTGTAGAGCCTGTCAGTAGTGAACAGTGTCAGTGGGCAGGAAGTGCTCTGAGCAGTTACTCGGTCAACTTTTTTGTTAGTGATGATGCAGTAGAATTCTAACACTCCTTTTATTTTACCTTGCTGCTGCTAAGCTGTTACCCTCCCAAATTAACTGTGTGCAGATGGTATTGACACGCTGGCAGTGCAGTGCTCTGTCAGTGATGCAGGAAGCGCCGGAACACTCAGCACGTTCTCTCTCTGTATAACGGTTACTTGAGGGTTAGAACAGTGGTTTGTAACCACACTCTGGGTCTTAATGGTTTGAATGGTAGCGCTGAAGAGTGGTTTTCATTTCCACAACTACAATTGATGGTCATAACACCTGGCATTTTCCTGGGATGTAGGACACAGATGCCAGTCCAGAATGCCAAGCAGAAGTGGATGGAAGAATGATAGCATGGTATGAAAGGCAGAAACATCTGGATCTTTGAGGGAAGTAGCTTTTGCATAGTTACCATCAACATATGCATTTATGCTCTGTATAGTTACACTTCCAGAACCTGATACTTGCATCCGAGAGCCCAAAGAAGGTCTTTTGGAAAAGCTGCACCAGTAGTTATGACCTCTTCTTACCATCATCTGTGTTCCTCAAGTACAAGGAGATGTGGAGCTCATAAGACATGTGCTTTGGCCAAAACATGGAGTGTGTTGATGGAATGTAGAAGAGGCTGCATGAGAGTCAATGTGTACAGGAGGATATGTTTTATTCGCCTTTTAGATGTGCTTACCTATGTGTGCTGTGGTAAAAACCATATGCCTGAAACTGTCCAACTTAGGCTGATGCTTGAACCATAACTTTATTCTCCCACTTAGCACGCTGCTAGGTAAGACCTGGCGTTTCCAGTTCTCCCTGTTGTTTTCTAGAAGAACAGTGGAGGTGGTTCTGAGACACTCCAGACCAGCTGATTCTGGTGATGCTGTGTACACAGAATGGCATATACAAAATACTGTGAGCTTTTGCTATGACTTTTTTTCTGAAGCTTTTTGCAAACACACCTTCATCCTTCTCTGGGGATGGTGGCAAAGTGTAATATGGGTTTAGACTTACTATGCTAGTGAGTCTCACAAACACTTCTGGTTTTGTAGCAAAGTACTGTCAACACAAGCAAGCAGCAGTGAAAGCCTGAACGATGAAGTTTCAGTGGAGAGTTAGTGTATAGTAGGATTGCAGTTAAGTGGTGAAGTAGAACTGAATTTCTTTTCTGACCCTTCTTACCTGATGTTAAGGGAGCTTGACTGACCATCTGTCAGCAAGAAGTGGAGAAGAGAAACAGTTAATCGGGTCTCTTGAGGTAGCACAGGTGTGTAACTCCACAAATATTAGTTTGGCAATTAGAAGTGTGTGTTGTATCACTTGACTGAGTGTTGAAATGACTGCTGTCGAAATGTTTTGGCTCACAGAGCTGCCAGCAAGGGAAGTGGGATCTTAGTGCAGCCTTCCTTGCTGGCATGAGTCCTGCTTCTCCAAAATGTATGTCGGGCATAATTAAATTGCCATTGGAGTGCACTTTTTAAACTGTTGTGACTTTTTGAGAAGGCATTTTGTAACCTGATTAGCTTGAGAAGCGTAATTAGATGGTTTATTGTCTAGAAATAGCATCTTCCACCAAATTCCAAAAGACATTGCAGTGAAATTGTAGGTTTGTAGCCATGGTTCCAAATATAAACCCTGTTCAGCTCTGAAGGTGACTTTTTTTACTTTCAGATCAAAGGCTTTCTGTTTTTTTTTTCTTTTTTAATTTGGAGAAGGTTATGGTAAGGGTGCCCAGAGCATGGCATTAGGAGTCTATGCTCTACAGTGGTGTTAGTCTGTGGTTGGTGATGTTTCTGCCTGTCAGGCTCACCTGGGAATTCAGTTTCAGTGTGAGTGTGCTGGGATGGTGTTACAGGTGTGTGGCTTGAGGCCCTTGGAAGAAAAAGTAGGATACTAAATAAATCTTTTTTCACAGTAGACACAGATCCACCTTTTAAAGGATGGATGCTGGCAAGGGGTCCAGACCATTTTATCATTGAGCATGTTATCTTTTCATGTTTTAAAAAGGGGGCTGCTACCACTGGTGATGACCAAATCTGCATTTTTCTCAAATAAAATGTACCAGTCACAGTCTTGAAACATTCTTCCCCCGTTTCATGCATACCTAAAAATCTAGAGATTTCGCAAGCACAGAAACCCACAGGAGTACTCCAGAAATAACCTGGTTGTACAGTTGCCAGCACATCATCTTGCCTGCAGGTAACCATTTTCCACTGGAGGAAAAGAGAGAAACAATCATAGAGTCACAGAACAGTTTGAGTTGGAAGGGACCCTAAAGTTCATCTCATTCCAACCCCTGCCTTGGGCGGGGACATCTTCCACACTAGACCATGATACTCAGAGTCCCATCCAGTCTGGTCCTGCACACTTCAGGGATGGGGAGTCCACAACCTCTCAGCAACCTGTGCCAGTGTCTCACCACCCTTGTAGGAAGATGTGAGAAATGGTTGTAAGAAACACTGCTGTTGCCTTGAATTTGAGAAAGCCTTTTTAACTTCTGTGTTGTAACAGTGTTAGCAATAGCTGCAGTCAGCCAAGAGAAGTGGGTTAGTGTGGAAGAACCTGTGGTAGTCTTTCCTCTTCATGACCCTTACCTCTCACTGGAGAAATCTGCCTTCCACTGAATTCAGTTTAGGAGATAGTTGTTGGCTGGGGATTTTTTTTTTTCCCCTGATCATCACAAAACCTTCTCTTGGAGAGCCAGATGATCTTGGAGCTAGACTTGATGATGCTGGTGCTTAGGGCATGGATGGAAGAGCTGGATGTTTGGGATCTGGCAAGGTGTGCAGCTCTCCATTTGCTTCCTGCTGCTGCAAGGGTTAACAAGTTAGGCTTCCTAAATGATGGCATGTGCACGTGTCAGGAACTGTGCATGATGTGCACCTCTATACTTCACTCCCGCTAGCCTGTTACAGTTCATTCTCATTCACAGTAATAAGCTTATTTATTGTTTACCTAGTGAGTCTAATCAAGTCCTTTTGTGAGTTTCAACTTGGGATTCTCCTGCCTCGCTTTTGTCCTTAGGCTGCTGGAATAACTCATCTGGTTGGGAACAAAATTCCTGGCACTTGAAGTACTGCCCAGCAGATTGGGTTGAGTATCAGTGTGTCTGTGTCACTGCAAAGGGCTGGAAAGACCCTATTGAAGGTTGCATAATTTTGTAGCAAAACGTTAGCATTTCCTTCAGAATCTGACACTGTGATATAATCAGTGTTGCTCTGAAAGAATCCACAGTAAGTGCATTGTATGGAAAATAACGGTGGTGACTGTCTCAAGTATGGAAACTAATTGCAGGTAGGTATAGAGGGAAGAAATGTTACAAGCCAGAGGGATTGCTGGAATCCCATAATGTTGTAGAGGAATTGTGTTCAAGTTGGATGGCGATTTCTGTTAAAACACAACATTATTACTTAGTGAAAGAAGATTGTAGGGTTTTTTACTTTATCAGTTTTGTTTGGAAAAAAAAAGGTAGTTTTGAGGTGTGTATGAGTGCACGAGTGTGGTATGAAACCAGAATATTTCATCTAGCGCTTCTGTATTTGAAGTACAGCTCTGTGGACTCAAAACAGCTGTAGTCTGGGTTTGTGTAAGAGCACGTTCCTAATTCTGAGGTTTAGATCCTCCAGGCAGCTCCCAGGTACTGATCTTTGTGCAGTCTCCCTGTTTGGGAGCCAGACCTGCCATTTTTCTTCCACCAATCAGTCATGGTTAGAGGGGACCCAAATCACACAGGTGCCAGAGGGAATTCAGCTGGCATCTCTCTTTGTCCTGTGTTGGTGGAATTCTGCATCTGCTCCCTTGAGTTCCTGAATGCTGCCTGGGATAGGGAGGAGTAACAACGTTGCTCTTCACTAGCCAGAGCCAAGATTTTTCTCCTTCCACAACCCCCAAATTTGATTCCATAGCTGACCAAACTCAAAGATCCCTTCCAGGGTGAATCGCTGCGCCCTGAGATCCCCCCTGCTGCCCCTGTACTGACTGAGTTAGAAGTGCTCGTGTAGCTCTCGCCTTGGGAAACACTGAACTAGGAGAAAAGGGAAAGGTGTGGGTGCCGCCCGTAGACGCGGAGGGTGGAAGCTGTGAGTAAGGTGTGTGTTGGACTGGGCACGAGCCGGGTGTTGGGGGAGAAGGACTCCCCAGCACCCTCCGTGTACAAAGCAGACCCAGCGGATTCCTCTTGTACAGCAGATGCTGTTTGAACGTAGTCTCTTTTTTTTTATTATAATTATTTTTAAATGTGACAT